>JAOWBR010066613.1:0-11987 GCA_028571145.1 Dionaea muscipula
CTCTCGCATCACATCACATAATATTACACAAAATCGATAATTTATTTTTCTTTTCTATATCTCACTATATAATTTACCAAATATAAAAATATCATAGGCATAATTCATAATTTTTCGATTTTGGCACTATATTACGCTTATCGGATCCGAAATAATTTGAGACAATTTGAACCGTTGGATGTATTCAAAATGTGTTTTTAAGAGTGTATAAGAAACCCTACCGTAACCCGAAGGGTTAATGCATTAACCTCAAGAACAAAAAACGCCGAAAATGATAAAAAATCTATAGAAATCCGAATATATTTGGGTGCAATCAACCTACTGGTTAATGCAATCATTTTTCAGACATTTTGAACATATCCAACGGCTTAGATTATCGTTTCAAATCAATCCGGATTGAATAGATGTAATATAATGTCAAAATCGGCCTAAATCACTTTGAAAACGATTGGATGAAGCCCTTCTCGGTATTTTTTTTTTTTTTTTTCGATGATTTCACATGTACACCATTAAAAACAGAAGGGGATAAGGTGGTGTCCACTGTAAAAAGCAGAATGGAACAAATCATTGTTTGAGGCGCCTAGCGAAAGTTAATACACCTCAAACAGTGATTTTATATATCTTCTCCTCCATATCTTTTGTTTGACAAATGGTGCAAAACAAAGGTTTGACAACATATACAGGGGGATATGCATATACCCCTGTATTTACGGCATCCAATCGGGGCCTTATATTTATATATATATAAGCATGTGTCTTCAAGGCTAGGTAAGAGAGCCTAGCTTAGCTCCTTACATAATACCTTGACAACTGCAGATCTCAACGAGCTAGCTAGAGAGCCATGAGCACTAATTCCTTCTGCGTGTCCGTCACTGAAAGCAACCTCGCTTCAAAGAATGCCAAATCTGAGATTGCTCGTCCGATTGCTAATTTTCACCCGTCTGTTTGGGCCGATCATTTTCTGAATTACACTCCAGTGGATGAGGTTTGTCCATCATATTAGAACTACTCTTCTTCAATTTTATGGTAGTAGACCCATGAATTATATTTATTAGCAATATATATGGACCGAGCCTAGGTATATATTTCTAAACAGTAGTCTGTATTACTTTGTACAGACTTTTGTTGAGTTAAAATTACTTTTTTGGTGCAGGCAAGCCAAGCTCAAATAGTAAGACAGATTGATGAGCTTAAAGAGTGTGTGAAGACTGAGCTCATTGCCATGTCTAGTCGGCCGCAAGTAGAGCAACTGAGCTTCATTGATGCTATCCAACGTCTTGGTGTCGGATATCATTTCGAGAAGGAAATAGAAGATACCCTGCGACAAATCTACGAGACATACGACCGTGAACCGTGCAACCATGAAGATGAAGATCTACACCACATTTCTGTTCGATTTCACCTCCTCAGGCGGAATGGCTTCCATGTCTCCTCTAGTACGTGTGTATATAATTGATCATATATATATATATATATATATATATACACTTAATATATATTAATTAATTCATAGACACTGTTATGTTGTGATAAGTAGATGTATTCGGCAAATTCAAGGATGATGAAGGGAGCTTTAAGGGAATTACGATAGCAAGTGATGATGTGCAAGGCATTTTAAGCTTATATGAAGCCTCCCAGCTTAGAATTCACGGGGAAGACATTCTGGACGAGGCCCTTGCCTTCACTTGTAGCCATCTGAAATCGAAGGCTGCTGCATTGAGCGAGCCCATGGCGACGCAGGTGAGGCATGCCCTGACACAACCCTTTCATAAGGGCATGCTTCGAGTAGAATCGAGGCATTGGATCTCCATGTACGAGCAAAATGCCTCCCACAACAAGGATCTATTGAAGTTGGCCAAATTGGATTTCAACTTGCTTCAGACAATGCACAACATGGAGATAAAGGAGCTAAGCAGGTAAGGTAACATATATGCATGAATGAATGAATAGCATATGATATTATGCACCTAGCTAGCTAGCTCATGACACATTTCTCTCTCTTTCTAATTAACCGGTTATGTAAAATATTTTTTGTATTTGTTCTGTTTCTCTTCGTAGATGGTGGAGAGATCTAAATATTGTCTCACAACTACCGATTAGAGACAGAGTGCCGGAGGGTTATTTTTGGAGTTTCGGTCTATATTATGAACCGAAATATTCTCTTGCTAGAATGATATTTTTCAAATCTTTGAAGATAACATCCATCATTGATGACATATACGACGCATATGGCACAATCGATGAACTCGAGCTATTCACTGCTGCAGTTGAAAGGTCTGAATCTACATAAGTAGTCGATCGGCTAGCTTTAACGCCTAGCTACCAAAACATATATATATATATTGAAGGTCTTATGTACGTATATATACATGGTGATTAAATAGAACTAACGGTTAATGATTTATTTTCACACTTTAGATGGGAGATTAGTTGCATAAGCAAGCTTCCTGAGTATATGAAGATGTGTTACGAGGCTCTCCTAAGTACATTCGAGCAATTTGAAAGAGATCTGGCCGAAGGAGGGAGATCAAATCATGTTCATTATGCACGAGAACAGGTAAATATTGTCACTAGTTAGACATATGGTTACTTTCAAATGTGAACTAATTAGTTCAGTCCACTTTCCTCAGAACTAGCTACCTACTGGAGCTAGCTTAATTTTCCGAGTAACCGTGCTTGTTGGGGGTACCTAGAGGTGATCAAATAAATGTATTCAACACACACATTTATATGCAATCACTATTTTAGTCTCATGTTCGATATGGGAAAGAGCAACTCATACATGCACGACTCAACATTGTTGCAGATGAAAGCTTTATGCCGAGCCTACTTAAAAGAAGCAAGATGGTGCCATGAGAAGGTCGTGCCGACCTATGATGAATATATGAGCAATGCTATAATAAGCTTCGCCTATGTCTTGGGGACAATTGTGATGTACCTCGGCATGGGGGAAGTAGTAACGGAGGAGGCTCTTGAGTGGGCTAGCCGAAACCCTAAGCCTGTAAACGCTTTGGGAATAATCGGAAGACTATTGGATGACATGGCTAGCCACAATGTGAGAACTAATATATATTCATTCAACTATATATATATATTTGGTTTCTGACAATATTTCATGGTAAACTATTTATAAGCCTGACATATATATATATATATATCTATTAGTTTGAGCAGAGTAGTCGAAATCATGTACCGTCAGCTGTGGAATGCTTCAAAATGCAATATGGAGTCTCAGAGGAGGAAACTTATGAAGAATTATATAAACAAGTGCAGGATGCGTGGAAGGACATAAACGAGGCGATGCTTCGGCCTACGGTTGTAGCAGCACCGCTGCTGGAGCGAATCCTTCACTCGTGTCGCGTGGTAGAAGTCTTCTACAAGGGTGAAGATTGCTATACATTTGCCAATTCCACCATGAAGGGCTACATTTTCTCAATGTTTGTAGATCCAATTACCATCTGAAGTCATTTGATCGATGCTTCTATAGACTTTACTTTTCATAATGTAATAAGAAGCTAGCTGATTACAATATCCATGCTGTGTGATCGTTGGCAGCATAGCCATCTAGCCATGTTTGATGAAGATGCTCCCACGATAACCCATCAAGGGACTCGGTCTCCTGCCACACAGCACGGCCACGGATGGCTCCATAAATAGATATGGATATACCATTAGAACAAGTATGAATTCAAAGTTGATTGTTACCTTGGAAGTTAATAGAGCTGTGGTGACGCAGCACTGGCGCTCCTCACCTGGAAGGGAAATGGCAACTTTCAATATAACAAATTAAGTAGATGATCCGAGAAAACACTGAATGAATATATAAAATCAACAGCAGTTTGACGGTGCTTATAATTTAGAAGCAGAAAGCCGTGTAGCAGCAATTTAAGACCAGTGAAAAAGAGCTTACCAGATAACTCCCACTTATCAAATCTCACAAGCCATGCATCTTTACTTATGCTTGCCGCCAAGACTCGATCAACCCAAACCCGATAGCGCTTACCCTGTTTGTCTCCATAGCTCTTCTCAAATAAATCTATGCAGCTATGGAGAGATAGCTCGGCACCAGATGGATGGATAAAAACGCCACAAGGATGCTGCGATGAGAAGATCAGAAAACAATTTAAATTTTTTAAGATTGGTAGGAGTTCACAAAAAAGAATGAGAATTGAGCTTTCATTTATCGGGCAACTATATAGCTAGGCTTGAAACATGTCTTGAGATATCTATAGACAAGTGAAAAGGTCACATTATATGCTCACTACTTAAAGATACTTGCAAGGACAACTATCATGATTCAGGAATCCCATACACCCAACTATATGAGTTCTTTTCACTTATATCTAGCAACAATGTCATGAAAATTTACTTCCTCTTCTTTGAGTTTGCAGCATACCAATTGACATCAGTCACATTACCACCATTACTATCTAAAGAATACAAAGTTATTGAAGGAGCGAAGCTGAACACCTATAACATAGACAGATGTACTGTTAGGGTCATGGGAGACTAAGGAGGGAGTCAAATCACGATGTGGGCTCGTGCACAAGCATGATTCGAACTCATATCTAACCCAAAAGTCTAAACTGATGGGTTACGGACCAATTCAAATATATATATATATATATATATGTGCTACTTCACCGTTTTTCATCTAATCCATGTGTGAACCATCTCACACGTGTTTTTCGACATGTGCTAAGGAGTTGCCGGCTTCTTCACAATAAATCAATAAAAGACAAGTTTAGCAGATGCAAAGTATCCAAATATGCCATTACTGATAATTCAAGTATAAAGGAAGGCAAATCATAACATACACAAGTTGCCTTGATGTTGGCGATATATGCAGCAGAATTATCAACCTCCCCACATCTCCACCTCTCATAGAACAAGTAAAACTTCACAACCTCATGACCAGGATTGACATTTTCCAGCTCGCAATCAGTAAAAGTCGCAACATCTCTAGGAGATAAATTTGATCCAAGTTTGAAATGACCAATGGCTTCTATTATACCAGCTGCACACCTCCCATGTGCATGGATTATATTCGGGTTATCTTTAGCATTTTCAGCATGCCAATGTAGCAATTCTTCCTGCGCATTGTTAACCTGCACAAGGCACAGATTCATGTTGTAAAGAAAGAACTTCTGCATCAGACTCTAGTATGACAAAGGAAGTCGGGAACCAACCATGACACCATAAACCCCTGGAATGCTAAACAGCTCAGCATCATTTCCAGAGTCACCACAAACAAGAGTACTGGTGGGTGTTTTTCCCTCAAGCTTAAACTTGTTAAGCAAATAAGCAAGAGCTTGTCCTTTCCCCGCACCTTGTGGCAATATGTCCAAGTCAGTTCCTCCACTATAAATGATCTTGACATCCAACTAGAATTAAGAAGGAATCAAACCACAATCAGACATTGCAAGAACAAATGTAGAGAATTAATTCAATAGAAAAAAAAAAAAAGAAGAAGAAGAAACGCTTAATTACTCCGCTCTTTCCAAGTCTCTCTGCAAGGATCTTCATCACTTGCTGAGCCTGAGCCTTATCCTTCTGAATATAAAAGCTAACCTTGTGTGGTCGTTGTTCTGTTTCAGACTGCAATGAATTATAAGTTTAGAAGTTCTAACAGAAAGCATATGTATTGAAACACATAAAGAAATCGGAGTTGGTTCTTATCCACTTGTTTGAGGTAAAATGAAAATTAATGACAAATATAGTGATTCAAAAGGACTGCCAAATGACATCAAACTCAAAAGCCTATTTGTCAAATAAGAGTATCAATTCTCAATTGCTAGTGGGTTGGTTCCATGATTGTTTAAATCAATTCACGAGCTGATTCTACTGCCTTGTTGATGCAAATAAACATAGCTTATACCGATATAAAGGAGCGTTTATTTACTAGTGAATAGACTATATATATACCTGAGGTGTAAGCTCAGGAAACTTGCTAGTTTCCTCAAGAACAACATTTCTATCCCATTTCTGATTCAGATACTCAACCCAACCCTCATCAGGCACCATCAATTTACCGTAAGTGATCTCGGTTCCCACGGACATTATGGTTATATCCGGGGTGAGCAATGGCTTCTCTTTTCTCAATTGCTTGTACAGCGTGTACGACCTTCCGGTCGAAAAAACCAATAGGGAATCATGCCTATAATTGGCTTCCCAAAGGGCATTGAAACTCAGCAATGAAAGGTTCTCAGGATCATGGTGGTCGACCTGGAGATCCACATCTCAATCCCATCAATTAAATCCCAATTCAAGAAAGGCATAAGAATTAAGGGTAAAGCACAACACAAAAATCAAATGGCCTCACCATTGTATGATCAAGATCGGAAACTATCATTAGACGGGCAGATGCATTGAGATGATCCATGCCCACAACACCACCTACAATTTACACATACATCAAAGGTCAAATAGTATCTATACTATACATACATACATACATTCATGGTTACACGACTATAGAGATTGAGAATGCCCACAACAGAAATGGCATGTAATGAACCAAATTGGCAATGGAAAAGGGAAGTACACAAATCCCAGAAAGCCAAATAATGAAATCCCAATAAATTTGCAAACGACCAATCGATCGAACAAAACGTTGATGACGATGATGGTGATGAGAATGGTGGCACTTGTGGTTAGGCGGTGATGGATTCTGGGCATCAACAGACCAATTTTTTTGCGGTTTGAAGACGAAATTTGTAAGCACAATTCATGGGAATAAGGAACTGAATCATAGATACCCCTATCAGAAAATATGAAATTTAAAGCAAAAGAAGAGTTCCAGTACCCATGTGACATTTTGTTGTTGAGCAAATGATCGTCGAGAGTATAAAATGGAATATAACAATCAACAATAGGTGCCTCGATTTTTTTTTATCATTGGTATATATTTATTTACTGTTATATTTGAGTACGATTTTGAATGTTGAGATAAGTTGTGTAATACATATTTTGAATCTTTAGATGAGGACACGTGCTCCATTTACGGTGCTTGTTTTTATTTTCTTTTTAGTCACTTGATGCTTCCTATTATTACAATTGTCCAGCCAATTTTTAGACCCGAGTCCTCGGTGTGTGTGTCAAAGAATTTTTTACTCATTTACTTTTATTGGAATGTTTTTTAAAAATTATATGAAAGTAAAAAACAAGGGTGGGAGGGATAGAGTGGAAAATGGGAGGGGGAGGTGGGAAGGGGACAAGGAGAAGGGGAAGTGAAAGGAGGAAGGTATGAATGATCGTGCTAATAATTTTGTTAATCATCGTGCTTCAAAGAAATTTTTGTAATTGAATGGTAAAAAAAATTTAAATTAGTGTGAGTGAGAAGAGAAGAAAGTGGGGAAAGGAGAGAAGAGAGGATAGTGAAGGAGTGATGGGAAATGAATGTGAGTAAGGGTGTAAATGAATCAAGTCAACTATCTTTATAAACGAGCTAAATTTGTTTAATTATAACAATCACGAGTTCAAGTTCGAGCTGGACCTGGATCTCGAGTTTGACGAGCTCACAGAAACAAGGTTGGAGTTCGACTCGATAAGCTCGACAAGTACTATATCGAGCTCAAATTTACATTTCAATTCAGTTTTTTTATATATATATTTTTACTTTTTATAATATTTTGATAAAATTTTTAATACTTAAGTAAAATTATTTAATTATATAAAATTATTAAAAAAAAAACTCGTTAGCTAGTTCGATTTTTTTTACCGAGCTTGAGCTCAACTCGAAACGAACTTTTCGAATTTTTTTCATGACGAAGTCGAGCTGTATCGTATCAATATCAACTACACCCCTAAATGTGAGTGTGGGTGGGTGATGAGTGATAATGTGATTTAAGAATGTATTGTGATCAACGATTGAAAATATCTCAAAAAATATGTTAGAGACAAATTATGCGATAATTTAAAATTGTTATGTTTTGTAATATAGAGAATATATATTGAGACGTGGATTACACAGGCAAAAGACATGATATAAGAAATTTGGGCCGAGACCCATGTTCAGGCCCATCCGAATCTCAAACTGTGGACTAAAAACCCGGTTAAATACGGGTTCGGGTTTATGAATTGCATTAACCAAAAAAACACAACTAGGGTTCACTCTGGACGTTATATACAGAAATCGCCGCCGTAGCAGAGATCTCCTCCAACTCCAAGCAAAGCGCAGAGGCTGCTCTTCGCCTCTTCCTCCTCCACCAGATCGAGGCAAGCCCAATTATCTCTCTTTCTCTCTCTCTGCAGGTTCTTGGTTGAGGGAAACCATGGCGACGACGGCGTCGAGGCAGCTTTCTCAGAAAGAGCTAGACATACAGATGATGTTGGCCGCTCAAGTTCATCTGGGCACCAAAAACTGCGACTTTCAGATGGAGCGTTATGTCTTCAAGCGCCGCTCTGATGGTGTGCATTCCCCCCTCCGGTCCCTCGTTCCCATTTTGCTGTTATCAGTTCATGGTGTTGTTGAAGTACCGATTTCATTTTCAATTTCAGTTTTTTTAATGGAAGTTTATTCACTTTGTTGGATTGATTGTGTTATGAGTCATTTTGTGGGGTTTAGGCGTTTGCACGAGTCTAATCTCTTGGACAAGGAAATCCATTGGGCTCGAGCTGATTGGAATCCGGGTTGTTTTCTATGTTTGTTTCTGGGTTCGCTTGGGAACTTATGATCACGCACTAGATATAGTTTTTATTTTGTTCTTCTGTGAATGATGGGGACCGGTTCATTTTTAACGGAGAAGAACATGTGGGTTATGATGCTCTGTTTATTAACCATCATTGAGCTACTTTTTGGTCCATCTTCTCGTATTTATTAGCAGCGAAGATGAGCTAAAGGTATATGATTTGATGACAAATTGACAATTGAGTTGCTTGAATTGACATCATTGGAACTGTTCTTCTACCTATTAGGAAGCTAGAGTAGTTTACTAGTTTGGAGTCATATGGATTAATGAATTTGTTGGATTGCTTGGTGATGGAATGAGAAATTAGATGAGCCAGGTTTGAAATTTCATATTGGTATTTTTCAATCTCATATGAAGATTGTGCTTTTTAGTTTCATTCAGCTTCATAGATTTTGTTGTTTATTATGTCACTTGTTTGGGTGAACGTGACTTTTTTCCCTACTTCTGTAGCACTGGTTTTATTTAGTATTTAGTGTAAGTACTACTTTTTCCAGGGAGGCTAATTGGTTTGTTTTTTTTTTTTTTTTGCAATGATTTTTTTCGGTTGAAACCCTATTAAGGTAAGGGAACAATAAATTTGAGTTGTTGAAATGAATGTCTTTTGACAACACATGGTGATTTTTGACAACACATGGTGATTTAAACTACTTACCTAGATGCCTGGGTCGCGTGTTCGAAACTTCTTACGTACAAACAATCTGAATGGGCCATGGATGTAGAAGGCCTAAAGGCCTTGGCTTTAATTAGGCCCCCGTAAGGATCCGGTGAGGATTAATCGGGTTCGCCCGAACACCTGAGATATCAAAAAAAAAAACTACTTACCTATTGTTTAGTAATGTATCAATAGCTATCCTCGGATCTATTGCATCTTTTGCGGTGCTGCAGTGTCTTGTGTCTAAGATCGAATTATCATAGAGCCATTTGATTTATGGTCTTGTTGCTTTGGTTTATTAATTTAGTTGCATTCTGGTAATCCTGAATAGTCACACGTTTCAACATCAACTATTGTTAGAATTCATCCATGATGATGCCAACAGCATTTTGGCTTGTTACGGATCATCTCGTGCAAAAGAAAAGTTAAATTGTTTTTGCATTTTTTCTCGTTTGGATAATATATTTTTACTGAGTGTTAGCCGCCCTGATAATCTCAATTAAGATATATGGTGCTCAGTGGTTTATTTGCAGTTTATGGTGATGTAATCTTTATTGACAAGATATTATATTGATCGACTATTGGTGAATGAATGTGTGATGAAGAAGAAATGAAGGCACAACGATAAGAAATATGGGCTTGAAGATGCATAAGAGCAATACGTTGGATATACTTGAAGATTGTTTCTGTTGCTTTTCACAAGGCTTTGCATTTGTTGATTACATTATACGTTATTGTATGCAAGTCTGTTAGTTATTTCCTTGTCTAACTTTAGGTATTTACATCATCAATCTTGGGAAAACATGGGAGAAGCTTCAGTTGGCTGCAAGGGTTATTGCTGCCATAGAAAACCCACAAGATATTATTGTTCAGTCTGCTAGGCCATATGGTCAGAGAGCTGTTTTGAAGTTTGCTCAGTACACTGGAGCTCATGCACTTGCTGGAAGACACACTCCCGGTACCTTTACTAATCAGCTTCAGACATCTTTCAGTGAGCCACGTCTTCTCATCCTCACTGACCCTCGAACTGATCATCAGGTAACCACTTACTTCCTCCCTATATCGTCTTCAATTCAACCGGATGATAGAGAAAGTATTCATTGTGTTACGTTCACGTGCCCTGGTTTCTTATCATCTTTGTCTATGTTATGTTCTCATCCTCATCCTCAGCCTATTATAGAAGCTGCACTGGGAAACATCCCTACCATTGCTTTCTGTGATACGGATTCTCCTATGCGCTATGTGGACGTTGGAATCCCGGCCAACAACAAGGGGAAGCACAGCATTGGCTGTTTGTTTTGGCTTTTGGCACGCATGGTATTGCAGATGCGTGGGCTTATCCTCCCAGGCCAGAAGTGGGATGTCATGGTAACCACTCAACTTCCAAAGATGATTTCCAAGTTTGCAGACATGATATATTATTATGCTTTTGTTCCTTTTTCGTTTTTTTCCCCCAAAGCCCGAGGGTGTAGGAAAGTGGAGGAGGAGATGCAAAATTGCAAATGCACCCAAATTAAATATTGCATCTTGGCTATTTTCCTCAACTAACAGTTGCTGTTTTTTTTGTTTGTGTAGGTGGACTTGTTTTTCTATAGAGAACCCGAAGAAACCAAGGAGGAGGAAGAAGTGGATGTTGCTCCTGCCCTTGACTATGTGCCGGAATACTCTGCCCCGGAATACTCTGCCCCAGGTGGTGATTGGGGGGAACAAGCCCCACTAGCTCCTGTTGCTCCCGCTACTAGTGCCGAGTACTTTGCTCCACCACCAGCAGGTAAAATTCCCCTTTCTCAGTATTTTCGAGCAAGTATACTCTCTTCCGTACTACTATGTATAGTATAATAATAATAATAATAATAATTTCCCTTCACTAGCTAATGTCCTCATCCAATTCCTTTTGAAATGCACAGCCCCAGTTTCTGGTGGATGGGATGATGCTGCTGTTGCTCCACCGCCGGCGGCTGTTGCCATCAACACTGATGGGATCGCACCTACTGGCTGGGACATGTGATTCCCATTATCATCTGTTTTGATTTTGTTTAGCCGAATTCCTTGACCAATTGGATGTTTTGAGTTGGATTTAATCCTTTTTGTTTAGGCTCCTGTTTCAGTAATGCGCCAAACTCGACTCTTGTAGTCACTCAATTTGTTTAGCCTGAGTTTCTTCTTTATGCTGACACACAAACTCGATTGCGTTATTCTGCCAAAAGCTCTGGTTTCATTAGACGTGTTGCTTGTTTGCTTGAGAATGGGGATGTCTGTAATCGGGTATTGTTAGCTTGCTCCTTTTGAACGGATATGTATAGTGTCAACGTGCCGGGCCTGCCTATGCACAACCTTATTCCTATCGGGTCGTGTCGTGCTTAAGATACAAAGCAACTTATCTACAGATGGGACCGATTTTCATTACCACTTAGGATGTAATCCTAATCTTTTATTTATCTGAAATTCAACGACTATGATGATGGGTAAAAAAGAGAGGGTGAATACTGAATAAGGATAAAGAAACTTATAATATCGAGATTAGGCTCTTCGATTACATAGCATAGGAGAAAATTAACTAATAATGGATGAGCTTCCACATAACGCGTGATATTGCAACAATAACAGCAATACAAACATATCTACCAAGACGGGCGACACAGCGG
>JAOWBR010066724.1:0-15185 GCA_028571145.1 Dionaea muscipula
GACTACAGATAAGAGAGTTTTGACAAAGAAAGAAGGGAACATGGGGGTGATTGGCTGCCGGACAGATATATACATATACCTCTTTATACGTGGCCAAACTTTTATTTTACATTATTTATCAAACAAAATATATGGATGGAAAGACTAACGAGACTAATACGGCTCAAACAATAATTTGTTTTTCTCTATTTTTTTTTACAGTGAATTCCACCTTATCCTCTTTATATTACCAAATCATTTTTATTTTTTTGACATCTTAATCCTCTTTTTATAAACATTTCATTAATGAGACACACCCTTCAAATATAATACAACTCTATATTATATCCCTTCATAATTAATACACCTCATCTTACCCATAATCCACCATCCCATCGGCTAAAGGGTTGTACAACTACCAACACTGGTCCGTCTCCCATCTACGGTACGGGAAAGAGCTCACACTAGGTCTACGAGACACGGTCAACCTTGTCCCTCTCGGCAACTCGAACCCTAAACCTAACCCTAACGAGAGATCGTACACAGCCCTGGCCGCGGGGTCCGACAGCGTCTCGTAGGCGCTGTGGATCTCGATGAAATCCCGGCCCCCGTCCTCCTCCTCTGTCTCCCCCGCTCGCAACTGCGACACCACGTCCGGATGGAACAGCTTCGCCAGACTCCTGTACGCCGTCTTGATCTCCGTCGCCGATGCATCCCGGTTGACCCTGAGCACCTCGTAGAGGCTCTCCGACGGCCTCCTCGACGCCTCCAGTTCGGCGAGCTGTCGGATGGCTGCCCTGCAGTTGGGCACCCTGTGAGAGATGCTGAGGGACGGGAGAGTGATCGGTGAGTAGCCGATTGCTGCAGGCAGGGTATTGGGGGAGGAGAGAGCTAGGGATTGGAACATTGTAATTTGGTGCTTGAATTCACCAACTGACTGACCTGACCGACTACTGTCGAGTCGAGGATCGAAGGAGATTGACGGAGGAGGAATGAATGGGAATATAAATAGGTGGGGTTTCCGGGTTCGGGAGGGATTTCATCGCCATAAATATAAATAGGAGGAGGAAAGAAAGAAGGAAAGGAAGGAAGGAAGGAAGGAAGGAAGGAAGGAAGGTGGTTTTTGGGTAGCAATAGTGGTGGTGACTGGTGAGTCGTGAGGAGGTCTCAATACCTGAAAAGGTATCTTATATACGTGAAAAGGTCTCAAAACATTTGCAGTTTTTGTTTAGGTTTAGTTTACTTGCCAAAATAATTTTGTGGTTTATTGTGATTTTAAAGGAGAAGCTTTTGCAGCTTCAAGGCTTTTCAAACTTGGACGGTAAAAGGAACATAAAAATTAAAAATAAATAATCTTGTATCTTATATTTCTTTGCAAAGTTTGAAAAATAACCTGTGTAAATTTGACTGTGTTCAACATGGAACCCCAAAGCAAAATGAAGATCGCTGTTGCGTGGTTTGATATGAGTGAGGTGAGGAATACTAATTAAACATATAATTTAACCTATATTGTCTTATTTTTAAGATTTACTACCTCATTATTTGAAACTAGGGTTACAAGATGAATATTTTATTCCTTTGTTTGAATGACTCTGGTGTCAGATGCGCACTGGTCAGTGATGGAAAGCTGTGAACTAATAGAAAAAAAAGAAAAAAATTTTGCTTTGGCTTGCGTTGGAGCAAAAAAAATAATAAAAAAATATGCTCTCTCGCATGTTTACAGGTTTTGCTAGCGGGTGTGAAGGGGGGTTAGGGTGCGAAATAACAAGGGAAGAGGAGGGGGGTCATGTGAGGGTTTGTTGACGGAGTTGCACGTGTTGTACACTCGATTAATTTTTCATACTTACCGAGTTCTTGATTTATCGAATTTCTCAATTTTAACTATATCGGACCTATGCTTTTGATTTTCAACTTATTTGGAAGACTCCTGCACCAAACAAAAAATCATACTCCATACTTACAATCACACAACACACCCCACGTGATTGGCAGATGGTACCCTTTTTTATAATCACAATAATTTCTACTATCTGTTTGATATTCTATCTGAATAGCAACACTGGGAAAGGGAACAAGGGAGGGGGACCTTGTGAGGGGTCACTCATGAGGTCGTGCATCCCCATCGCACAGGCAAATAATTTTCAATCTTTCCTTTGGTTAGTGGCACATCCGTGTATTTCAACAATGACTCGGCTCGGCGTATGAGAATAGACCTCACTGGTAGTAGCACACCCAATCGTGCATTGACGCAAGATTCTAGGAAAAAAAAAAGTGAACAGTACTATATTTTCAGCATTCATACCCACATACAGGTTGCGGTCCTGGAAAAAAGCAACCAACGAAAAACAGGAGGCTCTACTCAAATGTCGTAAATACCCCCGGTTTAACAGTTGCCTTCTAGAAGGAGGCATGTGGAGCCCACCATCTCATCCGCTGTTAATTGAATCTGCCCAAATGTCCTAAATACCCCCAGTTTAACAGTTGCCTTCTAGAAGGCGGCATGCGGAGCCCACACATCTCGTCCGTTGTCAATTGAATCTGTTACGCAAGGCAAAGATAGGCTATGCAAAATGTTGGAGACTTGGAGTTAATTGGCTGCCATTGTCTGGTTCGGTGTCATAGTTGATTCTTTTAAAGAGAAATGATAGGCTTGCATTTCCAATACACTAAGATAAATTTATCTATTTAATGTTATTTTTTAGTAATGAATAATGATATTTTGTTATAATTTATCAATATCACTCCAGTGTAGAGATGATATATTTCAATATATCTAGTTTTTTCCACTATTTTTTCAACTAATTTTTCTAAATCTATATTATAGCAAACATATTATATGCAATGTCATATTTTATATTAGATATAACAAAGACAAAATTTACATAAAGCAAATGTCTTCCATTGAAATAATTTTTTTACAAACTTCTGCTAAAATATAACAATACGATATGATGATATGATGTGTGATTGTGATTGGCGATTGCTACTGTCAACTAGCTATCAATTGTCAAAACTGGAGACTCCAACAAATGAATTGACAATTGAGCAGTGATGCTTTTGTTTGTTTTTGTTTCGTCTTCTTTTTGCTTGTAATGGTGTATTTACATACATGATAGACACAATAACTCAACGAAGGAATCGCTGAATTGCCAACCTAACCTCTTTCACAATCACAGGCCTGCCTGCCTAACTAACTACTCACATGATAGCTAGCAAATGTATGATCCAAATGGATTATCAGCCATCACCGAATACCTCAACAATAATCTGTTTACGGAGGCATTAAGTTTTCTTTCACCAAATGGATTATTAGCCTTACAAATGGTTCTAACAGATTTGTCGTCAAGTCAACCGATCGAGGAAACAAAAGTGATCAAGCTCATGGAAGAAATAATCGTTCAGCACCAAGTAAGCAGTGAAACCAAGCACGAATATTTTCACTTGATAAAGCTTGCAATCAAGTAATGCCTCGAGTTTACCAGGCACCGGGATGTGTTCTGTAGGATCATTGATGAATTCTTCTCTCCTGACCGGCAGCAGGCTGCTGGGATCTGAAATCAGCAGATTGCAAACGAAACCAACGATGAAATTACTAAAGAAACTTTTCTTGATCGAACAAGATGATGAAATTACCGGAGAAATTTTTTTTCCCAGCACGAAAGTTAGCAGCTTCCCATTCACTCTCAAAACTCAATACAAAAGCTATGTGTGTATTCCTGAATAGAGCCAGCCAACGCCACCCAAAAAACTACTGACAGAGCATCTGCCAAAACTCATCCCAAAGCCTGGAAAACTAAATAGACAATGAGGTAAACAAAAAGAGCACCAGAACCCCATCCCTGCAGCCAGGCACAAACCATCATCTCCCCCCTGCAGCAAGCAACTGCACCAGTGGCATTAAGCAATCCTAGACAATCCTTTCTCAACAAAGCTGGGCAATCCTCACAAAGATCAGGAATCCAAAAAAAGGATCAGGCAGACAGCAATCAGCCAGGTCCTGGTTGGTTCCAGTTAGGGAGTTGTCCGATGGGGCTAAGTTTGCTCGGTAGAAGCATTTGCTTCAACTATATAATCTAAAGAGACATGGAATATGTTCGTTATCGCAGTCTGTGCAGTCCACAGAATATGAGCTAACTTAGCGCCGCAAGAAATTAACAAGGTAGGTTGTAATCTAACCAACCTCTTACAATACAGCTCAGCTCATTGATTAATCAAACCAACCTATCACAATAAGTTATCTCATTGAGGTACCTAAACCAAACCTAATAATCTCTGTGGCTTGAATAGCATGATTCGACCGTCATTTTAACTCATGATGTTTCCACCAAGGTATGAACCAGTAAAGGTATGTATGCTTAAGTCTGCAGGATCAAAACCAAGCCTGGGCAACATGGCTCATTTACAGTTCCACTGCTAGAGCTACCACAAATCAATAGCATAGCATGCAGATTCAAAACACACCGACCTAAAGCGCAGTAGTAAAAACAGGAGAGGATGCAAAACAAAGCTCTTGAGATAAGTTGTCCCTACAACAGAACAGCAGGTATTTTACATGTCTCAAAAATTGAGGGCAAGGTATTTAACGCCCGCGGCCACGGCCACGACCACCACGTCCACGACCCCTACCACGCCCCAAAGGTCTACCTGTATTTTTTAAGTGCATCGTAATAATCAAAGCATAAGTATCAAGGAGCGAGCCAGAAACAGGAACTACGGCAGGGAAAGAGAGTATATTGGTATCACCTGCAGTTGGCTTCTTGGGCTTCACCCTAGGTGTTTCTTCCACCAGCAACGTCTCAAGGTTCAAGCTATCAGGAAGGATGTAATAGCGAATATTATTACCCCTCACACTCAGATGATCAAGAGTCACTGGATTTTTCCCCTTCACTGTAAGCTTGACAGTCTTCAGATGGGTGTTCATGCTGATATCCACACCTAACAAACCATCAATTCATTTTAACTTCACTTAGGGAGCTAAAACTAGACCACTTTGCTAAGCGTCAGCATCAGGGAGAAAGGGCAAAAAAAACCCCTTCCACTGTAACATACATACATTCACTGTTGAAGCTTTTCCTTTTTCTTTTCTTCTCTTTTTCTTTCATTTTTTTGTTTGTTGGGGAGAGGGGGGTGTGCATGATGGCATTCAAGAAATGTATAAATTGTTGCAGTCAATTGGATTGTATAGGCCTTCTGATAGCAATGTTCTAAATGGTGCTCGGCGGTGGCATGGCGCCGAGCAACCGTCAAGCGCCAAGGCCGCCTAGGCGCCAAGCTTCTCGGCGGTTTTAGGTTTTGTTTGATTTTTTTTGTTTGGTTAATTGAATTTAGGGTTGGGTCGAGCTTTTAATTTTGGATTGAACTTTTTAATTTTAGGTAATTAACTTTTAAGGTTTTATTTGTTTCATTTAAGGTTGGGTCGAATTTCTTGAAAAATAAAAATTTACCGTCTTAATCAACCAATGACCGCCAAGGAGCGCCAAGGACCGCCACAATCTGCCAAGACGTCAAGAAAAAACGACTAGGAGTTAGACGTGACGTCGAGACACCGCCAAGCATCTAGGTGTCAAGGAGCGCCATTTAGAACAGTGTCTGATAACATGGCATGATAAGAGATTGAACCAAAAAAAAAAAAAAAAAAACAGAATGAAAACTACCCCCAAGGACCCAAAGATGAAGATGGTCCCAAGGATAATGTTGGACACGTGAAGCATGAGAATTAAAACATATTTCATGGGAGTTTCGAATAATCATCATGAAATGTATGAGAATTGTCTGTAGAAATTGATTGATGCAAAATTTTTGGATAGGAAAAAGTAGAGAGAGAATTTTCTCTTCCTTCTCTCTAGATTCTCATCGATTCCTTCCCCATCGAAACCCTCTCCATATCTTCCCAGATCCTGCTCACATTTTTTCTTTGCCAGTGGTAGCTCCTCGCGTCGGTGGCTCCAACCCACTGGCGGTAGACGCGCCGGCTGCTGGGCGGGCCCTGCTCTGAGAAGCTCCTATTGTGGGTGGTTGAGATGGCACAACGTGGACGATCAGAGCTGTCGGTTGTGCAGAAGCAAGAGATGTCCGAGCTTGCACTGAAGGAGGACGGGCTTGCTTGGGGGGGTCACATTGTGTCCGGTGTGGTCCTTCGATGTTGGGGAAGACTGATCTGGTGAAGGCGTCAAAGGATTGCTTGGGGGTCGCCGATTTTTCTTCCGGTGGGTTGATCCCTCCTCGGCAACGGCAGAGTTTATCACCAGTTGAGGAGATTCGAGAAGATTTAGATATTGATTCGGGCGATGGGAGTTTGGTGCCCCCCCCCCCTTCTCCGTCGATGGGGGTTCGCTCACGGTGGCAGGGGTTCCAGAGACGCCGGTGGTGCTCAGTGAGCTCGGGGTCGATTTGGAAGGGGGTACTCTGCAGATCTGTGATGGTGAGAGGGGACCAGGAGTTTTGACCATTTCAGATGGTGAGCGTGGTGGGACGTTGAATAGTGTTGGCCTGTCCCAGCCCGTGGCTTGTGGTGGGATTGGTCATTGTTGTGCCTTTGCGGGAAGGGTTGACTTGTTCGCTGATGGTGGAGGTGAGATTCAGGCAATGGAGAAGGTAGGGGTAGGCGTACTACTCCGCGGGAGAAGGAGATGGAGGGTGGTTCGACAGGTGGGATGGGTGTTCATGAACTTCATTCAACGATTGACGGGAAGCCGATTGTTGGTGGGGCTAGTCAAGATGAGGGGTGTTGTGGAGGGGGAGACTGGGTGACCGTATGCTTCGGCTGTTGGCGGTGACAGGCGATCGGACGTTAAGCTCCGATTTGTGTCGTCTTCCTTGGGTGAGGATGAGGATGGGGTGGACGTTTGTATGCTCGACACTGATAAGGATGAGAAGGAGTGGGATGTCTGCTTAATTGGACACTTCCTTCAGTCTGGTGTTCCTTTTAGTATCGTTTGTACTCAGGCTCTTCATATGTGGAGACCGGAGGGTTTGGTTGAGGTGAAGAGCCTTGATGTAGGTTTCTTCATTTTCCGCTTCTCCGGGCCTGAGGGTAGGGTTAGGATGATGGAGGGTGATCCTTGATTTGTTGGCGACAAGTCAATTTTTTTGAGGAGGTGGGAACGAATGATGTCTCTCACCCGGGAGACATTGTCTAAGGTTCCGGTTTGAGCTAGTTTTTATAATGTTCCCTTGGAATTTTGGACCGCTGACGGTTTGAGTAGAATAGCGATTGTGGTGGGCCTTCCTTTGTATATGGATCGATTTACAGCATCTCGAGCTAGACTCTCCTTTGCCCGGATTTGTGTTGAGGTAGATGCGTCTTGACCGTGCCGTCGAGAGGTTCAAATCAGACACGGGGGCATTTCTTGTGTTGTTCAGGTGAAGTTTGATTGGTACCCCTCGAGATGGGAGCTGTGTGAGGCGTTTGAGCACCTGACTGCTCGATGCCCATCCTTTGCTCATGTTTCGGTTAGTTCTGTTGTTGAGCCGATAGCAGTTCCGCGAGCGGATGGTGGCATAGCGTAGGGCTTGGGGATTGGGGGATGGAGTTCGACTAGATCAAGGAGGGAGGGTGTGCGTCCTGGGGTGGAGGTGTTTAGGGTTGATCAGTGTTTGGGTGGGACTTCTGTGGTGTCAATGGATGATCAGAGAGTTAGGCTTAGAAGCTCGGGAGGGGCCGAGACTTCTTCTAGGTCTGACTCGCTTTCTAAGTTAGAGAAGGATGATTTTATGACCAAAGGTTCATCACGTGGAGACTCGGGTCCAAGTGCTAGTCAGGACATCACTCGTGGATTGGATGAGTTGGGGGTCGAGACTGGATTGGCTGGAGGAGTGCGAGAGGGTCCTCGGTGAGGGAAGCAATGAGGACGTGGCAGACACCAAGGGCGAGGTGGGACTCGAGGCCGAGGTCGATCCTAGTCCTCTTTTTTGTCTGCCTTGTTGGTTCTGCTTGGTGTTGGTTTGATTGTTGCTCTTATTTGTGTCTGATAGTGATCTGTGCCTTTTGTGTGTAGTTTCATACCCTCCTAGCGGGGTGTATTAGGTGCCTCGGTGGCCCTTTTACGGTCGGACCATGCTGTATTTTTGGTTGATAGGGTAGTTTTTGTGCGGGGTGTGCATGTTTCCCATTGTGGGGTGGGTTATGTCGTTTTTTAGTGGTTTATGACCTTTTGACAGTTTAGGGGAGGGTTACGGGATTTTTTTATAACGGTGTTACTTCCTACGTTACTTAATATACTCACTTACTTACCGAAAAAAAAATAATTTGATTGATGCGAAAAGGAAACAGAATAATGACATAATCAAGACTAACAAAGAGAGTGCCAACTGTGAGCATAATAGAGGTGATCCAGCTAAGGAGGGAAGCCAAAAATGTTTGCATTGCAAGCTACCCTCCGCCCTAAGGATGGTTTGAAACAGTCAAGTAGATGGGGCAAGAAACAAAAAAATGATTCCATTGGGGAAAGTGGCAGTTTCAAGGCTGGATGAGAGTTTTGGAAGCCAGCAGGGCAAATAGCTGTAACACATGATTAAAATCGTCGTTGAACTCTTCCAGTGACATCCATATCCATACGCATCCAAATCCATATGCTTAAGAATCTACAGAAATCCAGATGTACTTTTCCCGTGAACAACAATCTGTTGGTTTGCTGGGTTGGTTTGCATAAGTAGCCTTCAATGGGCCTGTGGGCTCATAGAAAGTTGGACACCCAAATTGGAAAAGGATATCTCACAAAAAAGTTCATCAGCAACCCAGCAAAAACGAAACAATAAAAGTTAGACGAAGAATGCATACATTATCATGGCGTGTTAGCATAAATTGAAGACATCTTCTCCAACAAACAAAGGTCTAGTCAATCACAGCTATGAGGCAAGATAACGTCCATCAAACAAGAGCAGGATCTGAGAAACCCTAGGGTTCTACAAAACCCTGGAACAGAGATAAAGATAGAATCAAAACCTGTAATGGTGCCATGAACAATAGTTCCATTCTTGAGCTCGATTGATACAGTTTCGTTGTTAAGCTTCATCAAGAACCTGTTCAAAAAGAAAATGGCGTCAACATAGCACAAATTCGATGAATCGCAATGCTAGTTTATGGTTCACTGCAAACTAGATGTTGAAATCACTGCATGATGAGAACAAGAAGATAGATGGAGGAGACGGGGGGGTTCTTCCACCTGACGAGCTTCATGGTTGGGCGTCGACGGTGGGTGGAGCGGCGTCGCCGGGATGTCCCAAGGGCAGTCGGAGCAGAGTGGAGGCTCTCTCTGTCTGCAGGACCAAAAGAAAATAGGCGGGGAGCGGAGGTCGGAATTTAGGGCAATATTGGCAGCACCTATAAAACGAGACGCAAGATGGAGATTGCACGTACAAACGACGCCGTAGGATGAAAAAGTAGGAAATATAAATGAGAGCCAATCAAACAATTTGCGAGTCTTTTTTCATCAAAAAGAACAAGACTTGTGTATATTTTTTTGATTCGGGAAGACTTCTCTACCTCTTTTTTTTTTTTTTTAAATAATTGATATAAAATTGAAATTGTATCGATGGATCAAGTCTTATTTGACAAAACCTGTTTAATTTTAGTCAAAAAAAGACTAGTATAGTATATAGATATTGAACGAGTTACCTTTTGATATTAAAAATAACAAATTCTTCATTTTTTTTAATCAAAACCCAACAAGTTGATAATTTTTTTGTTATAAAACCTAACAAATGAAATGTGCACACACCAAGGGATAGTAATTGATTTCTTTCTTTTGAAAGTCTGGGGAGCCTTAAACTTCTAATCTCTACCATAACATAATCCCTATTTCATTTCAATTTGATACGCTTTATATTTTTCTCCTTTCATTGATATAATCTCCTCTGTTATATATAACAATAGAGTTTTATTTTTACTCATAAAAAAAGAAGAAGAAGATGGGAATCATGGGATTATAGAGAAGAAGAGGGATTTGCTTCCAAGTGTTACGGCATTGATTGGCTCTGTTGAAGGACTTGACTTGAGAGTGCAAAATTGAGCTGAAAACCATTTGTTAAGCACAACACTCCGTCTAATTATCCACTTCCATGATTTTAATTTCATCATCGAAACAAGAACAAAGTTGTACTGTGCATTCATATGAAAATCAAAGAGTGTTCATTTCATGTATAGAAAACGAAATGCATATGCAACCACACGTGCGGTGACCATCAAAAACCCTTTTTGTATGATCAAATCAAATCACAACCAACATCTGTAGAGCATGAATTTGATCTTCTCAAAAGGTCAACCCTTTGCTAAGAGAGCTGACCAGGCGTCTTGTGGGTGAGCTACCGGCTCCCTGTTTCACACGCTCAATGGCGTTGAATTCTTTAATTAACTCATGCACCTTTGGTGCATCTCTCTCTACTCTACCAAAACAAAGAATGAGCTCTTCCTCTTGATTAATAAAATCCGGCTCCCTTTATCCCCTTTTTGTCCAAACACTACTATATACTAGATTAACTTCACTACTAGTACTCGGTACCTTGTTTTGTCCCACAATTGCTAAAAGTGAGAAAACAAGGCTTTTGTTTTTTCCCTTTTTGGAGGCTAAAAGTATAGGGAGAGTTGCAATTATCCGAGGCCGGGGAGGGTGTCTACATTCCATTTCATATATAAGACGGGATAGAAAAAGAACGCAATGGGTAGAATTCCATGTTGTGAGAAGGATAATGTGAAGAGGGGGCAATGGACACCTGAAGAAGACAACAAGCTCTCTTCCTACATTGCTCAACATGGCACTCGTAACTGGAGGCTCATCCCCAAGAATGCTGGTTCTCTCTCTCTCTCTCTCCCGCCCTCACTACTCTATGTTTCTACTACTGCCTCCCTCTCTAACTCTAAGCATGGCGGGCTTTAATGTCGTGGACTCGTGTGCTGCTAATTTATGTGAAAAAAAATATAGGGCTCCAGCGATGTGGGAAGAGCTGTAGGCTGAGATGGACAAATTACCTCAGGCCTGACCTGAAGCATGGCCAATTCACAGATGCAGAGGAACAGACTATTGTCAAGCTCCATGCAGTTGTTGGCAACAGGTACTTGAGAAATAGACTGACCTGAGGGGGTCGCGGTTCAATTTATGACTAGCTTGTTTCATGGACAGAAAGAATCCCATGTGTGTACTGCGAATAAATAATACTAATGAGCTTCGTATACACATTAGTGGATGAAACGAACCATATCATCTGCTGCAAGTAGTTTTTGCTTGTGAACAATTGATCAGAGGCAGCAGAGAGCGTAGAGTAGCAGTAGCCATCACAATCCCAAATCCCCCACCCCATAGGTCGACGTATATAGAAGAAGAAAAGGTAAAGAGAAATTGAACTGAATTACCCATCGGTTTCTGGCTTCCCCAGATGGTCTTTGATAGCTGGGCAGCTCCCTGGCCGAACTGACAACGATGTCAAGAACTATTGGAACACCAAGCTAAAGAAGAAGCTGTCAGGCATGGGAATCGATCCAGTTACCCACAAGCCATTCTCTCACCTAATGGCGGAAATAGCCACCACGCTGGCACCCCCACAGGTGGCTCACCTTGCTGAGGCAGCCCTTGGCTGCTTCAAGGATGAAATGCTCCACCTCCTTACCAAGAAGCGCACAGACTTCCAGCTCCAACCAGGCACACCGCAGGGGGACGCCAATGCCCCATTTGATGCAATCCATAAACAGGAAGAGAAGGATGATACCATTGAGAAGATCAAGCTTGGAGTATCAAGGGCAATACAGATTCCCGAGATGATCATCCCAAACAAGCCTTGGGAGGCAACCGGAGCAATCTCCGGACACTTTGCTGGCACTTACAGCACATTCCCAGCAGGCTTTCACTACGGGCAGCCATCTTATGGAAATGAAGATGCTTCACCATGGAGCCAGAGCATATGTAGTGGGAGCACCTCTACAGCTGGGGAACAATTGGGCCACTTGAAGTTGGAGGATGAGAATGCTGAAGAATCCAAGGGCGGGAAAGAATTAATAAACGGATCCACTATATTCAGTTCCGATTGCTTGCTTTGGGACTTACCATCAGATGAACTGATGAATCCCATAGTTTGATTTGAACTCTCATGTCAGGAAAAAGGAAGGGCAAAGGACAGGATTGAGATCACAGATTCCTCCCAGGAAATAACAAATTCCTACTGATACCAGCCCCAATCTATACATCTTCCTGTTTTGGCTATAAATAGATTCTGCTACCCTAGGTGCTTGTTCTATTCTTTAAGGTTTCAAGCAAAATAGGATGTATCAGCAAGATCTTGCAAGCGCTAACGAGTGCAAGTTTAACGAAGGAAGAAAATGAACTAGGAAGTGGAAAAACAGAAAAAAAAAAAAAAAAAGAAGAAGAAAAAAAGAAGCCAAGTAATCATTTTTATCTCAGTGTGGCGTACCTCTCGTTGCTCCTCAGTAGACTAGTCCTGACGAAAATTCCATGCATCTGCATGGGTCCTGAGGATTAGCTTTATGTAAAATGAGCCAACAATGTAGCATCCATGAGAAAATATCAAATGAGGCTTGTAAACTCACCCCATGCCTTTCCATGTGAAAATGACAGAAAACAAAGAATTAACCACCTGCAGAAACACATTGTTACGGCATGCTATCAGCGATGGAGAATAGTTAAAGGTTGGTTAGATACTAATCAGAATTTCAGCATCCCAGTTCACACAATAAGTCAATCAACTCCTTACCAAATACGGGACATTCTTGCTTTTCATGGATTGAAGGTTCTCAGCATCTCGTCAAACGGTAAAAGATGAATCTTCTGCTCTATATGATTCTTAAACTTCAAGCATTGAAAATGTATAACTAGGACAGTTGATATTGAGAGTTATAGGCAATGAAACAACGATGACCCCAACCTAAGGCAATAAGAAACAAGATGTGAAATTTGTAGAGCATCACGTGTGCCAGTCCAGACCTTGTTTAGCTGAAATCACTGGCAGTCCCATGAATGAAGGACTGCGGGCCACCATTCAGTTTTTCTACATTGACATAAATATTGATGATACATTCAGCACTGTCCACCAAAGAGCACATCATATGCTAGAAGAATATACAAATAAAAAGTTAAATGGACCACTCTTCTTTCAAATGCAATCCAGCTTCCCATCTTCGCATTCTTTATCTTGATGATGATGAATCCATGGATGTCACAGCTCAGGTTGCCTTATGGTGCACGAGCATCCCATGTAATACATGCTGAAAAACTAAAGGCACCAGTGTATTGCACAACACTCTGCCCCCTACTTCCCTGTTCCAAACTAGGGCGGGCATGAAAAAAAAGGCCACGGTGTATAAGCACCATGTGTACTACATTAGGGACACAAACCAGCAGGAATTAAACAGTCTCAAACCCAAAGATGCGAAAAACACCTGCAATGAGTAACATAAAGGAAGCTATTGTGAGTTTCTAGAAACATTATCAAAGTCCATCATGCTGTAAATAGAACTTCAAATCTATCCACCTTCATCTACTTGATATTTGTTCTTGTCATCTCCAGCATATGCAAGCAAGTTGTGCTTGGGATTCCACTCAACGCTGTTCATAGCAGCTCTACATGGTATCTGGTGGACTGAACGCCCAGTTTGAACATTTGACTGTTTCCAATGGATCAAGTTCACCAAGTCCAAAACACAAAACAGAGAATTACAATCTAATCACGGTGAATCATCAACATGACCATTTACGGAGAGAAGACACCAAATTTAGGCGTCTTATTCAGGGTCTTCGGCAACTTCTAAACAATGACAAATAAAAGAACTGCACATGGTTTCACTTATATATGATCTACCACTAATATAACAGCATTTAACCACCAGAAACAACCTAATTTTTTCTAAAATTCATTGCCCATGGTTAAAGATATTTGGAACTAGTTTAGAAGCATATGCCACTTCAATCCAACAATTCTGGAGAATCTCATTACATCAACAGCAGAATAAAACAACTTGAATCGTTTCCAAAATTTTCAACATGTAATCTATTTTTTAGAAAGATGGTTGTTGCAGGTGATAATTTGACGATTATTCAAGTGCTAAGAATTGGACACAATCTTAATGTAGTTGTTAAGCACACATTGAATAATTTTGAGCACATATTTGGGAAATTATGGTATTATATGCCCCTCAACTGATGAGACATTTCAGAAATTGGCAAGACAAGATCATTACGTTATATATAATGTGTGTGTGTGTGTGTTTTGTGATAGTCCCTTCATTACCTTATCCAAAGAAATAGTGAAATACAAAGAAAAATTAAAAAGGAACCAATTAACAACACAATTGTGTGGTTATGGAGGTCATTTCACCGTCACGACTCACGAGTTTGAAATAAATGATGATCTATCAGAAAAGCTAAGACCAGCAGCACACTGCAATTTTGAGAGCATATGAGATCTTACTATATCAATGAACAAGTCTTCACTAGCAGCTGCAATGTACTCGCCACTGTGATTGAAGCTTATTGTTCGGACAGGCCACCTGATGAAAAAAGGTTAGCCCAATGAAAGATTGCATTCAGATTCACGTTAAGAGGACAAAAATAATATGGGGGCAGAAATTAAACTGGATCCACCATAAACTCACTCTAATTTTGTAAATGTTCGCACACAGAGCATCTCTGAAATATCCCAAAGGCTGACCAGGGAATCTGCACTTCCAACGGCAAAATACCTGAAAATGGAAAGAATACCATGGGTCAGGGATTCATAACAAACACAAGGACTTAACACGAGTATTATGATTTTCACATAGATTGGATGAAACACCTCCATAACCAGGTATTCATATCAGTCCACAATAAGCTGACTAAATACATTAATAGGAGCTCCAACCATAGAGGGTGACAAACAAGACAGGCTAAATCGAGCACCTTCAGCTTATGCAACTTTAGGGTCAAAGCTAAAAATCTTTTGAATACATTAACCACAAGTTGATCTGTAGTTGTGCTACAAAGGAATACAGACACACAGCAAGAATTTGTCAAGTTAAGTGTGTGTATCAATTCTTGCTCATAAGTACGTTTAAATTTGACTTTGACATGTTGAAAAGTTTCCAATTTAGTTCAAATGAGCTGAAAAGCAAAGTTTGCACACCATAACCTCCTCTGAAGTCCACACTCAGCAACTAATACTTCCAATAATATTAAAGATTTCCTTTCATAGTTTCATATAGACCTACTATGTAGTCAGCTGTT
>JAOWBR010066835.1:0-15181 GCA_028571145.1 Dionaea muscipula
AGGTTGCAGGTCGCAGGCTGCGAGCTCATCAGAGAGGTCTCGAGGTCGTCCTCGAAGTTTTCCCTTCGATGCTTAAATCAGTGACTTGTAAAGCTGAGACCTGAAAGATAGAAAATTTTAGAGATATATGAGAATACTATGAAATTCTGGATCTTTGAAATAGAAGAGGTAGGGATGTATTTATAGAAGTTGAGTCCGCCATATGTCGACTTCTTAGTGGAGCGATGTGTCGACCTCTGAGTGGAGTGATGTGTCGGATTCTGAGTGGAGCCACGTGTCGAACTCTGAGTGGAGCCACGTGTCGAACATCCAACTTGTAAATCAGTTAGTTGTTCTCCCTATCAAGTAAGGATTATCGAACTTTGTCATGTGGGACCCACGTGCGGGGTCCACCTCAGGCACGTGGGACCCACTTTGAGCCGTGGGTCCCCCTGCAGTTTGCGACCTGCAGCCTGTGGGACCCACTTGTGGGGTTCATCATGGGTCATGAGGTCCACCTGTGAGTCTCTTTCCTTTTTTGGGTCCTTTGGACTGTTTGTCTCTTTTGAGCCACTTGGACACTCTGAACTTTCTGTGTTTTTTTGGTATATGATGAGTCAGTTATACATGAAAAAATCTTAATATAAAAATACAGTATTTTTACCATGTTATCAGGAAAGTTGTGTGATGTGAGTATCTCTATCAATGCCTACCTCCCCTCTCTCACTATTCACATTCTAAATTTCATCAACACTAAAAAAATTATTACAATTTCTATTCAGCTATATATCCAATTTTATCCAAACTTTAAAAATTTCATTTGAAACTCTATACCTAGAGTGAATATATTGGCTCTCTAAAAATCATTACACAATATAGTTACAATATACTCGTAATCCACCCTCAAACTTTTCATTTACACTTTAAATTTTTATTTACATTCTAAATATCATTACATAATATTCTCACAATTTAAAAATTTTAAAAACTCTAAATTTACCTCATTGATGCCCTAAGTTATTGTAAGATAAAAATAAAATTTAAATGGTTGTATGATTTTATGAATTTATAGGTTTGTGATGAGGTATTCATAGGTTTGTGATGTGATGTTTATAATAAAATTATTTAATGCATTATAGATTTTTCTTTTGACAATAATTTAAATTAATAAACAGTATAAAATCAATACTTTTGTTTATTATAAAAAATAGATCAATACAAAAATGACAAAAGAATGCTAAACTTAATTATATGTATATAAAGAATTAGTTTTAAATAAAGATGTTCTCTTTGGAATAATAGGAGTGAACTTTGTGGGTCATTGAATTTGAGAGATCAAAGACTGAAATTGATTACTGTTGATAGTGGATGAATAGTGAGATAGTGTACTGTTCATCTGAGATTGAATCATGGTTTTTAATTTGTAAATTTAATGGCTTAAAAAGTTCACTCTATTATTTTAAAAGAGGATGTCCGTATTAGAAGTGGAGTGTGTGTATGAATTATCAAGGATATTTAATGTAACAAATATTACTAAAGATTTGAAATTTGAACGAGGCACAAACACTGAAATTTGAATACTTTACTAAAATAAATTTAGACGACACATAAATGCGTTTTCTTTTTTTTTAATTTGAAATTTACACTTTAACCAGCAAAGCACTGATCTTTCAGGGAG
Source organism: Dionaea muscipula (assembly GCA_028571145.1). NCBI lineage: Eukaryota > Viridiplantae > Streptophyta > Magnoliopsida > Caryophyllales > Droseraceae > Dionaea > Dionaea muscipula. Next base: position 1,658 of record JAOWBR010066835.1, read on the forward strand.
AGAGAGAGAAGGAAAAAGAAAAGAAAAGCTGAAGCAAGCAAAAGCTGCTCACCAGCATTAGCCATTTACCGTCTCTGAATTTTTCACTCTTCCACGCCCCTCCTCTTCCTCGTGCCCCCCATCTCTCTATCCTTCTCTCCGTGGCTCTGCTTAATGGTCAAACTCCCGTGGAATTGTAGATTCAGCAGCACGTATACCTCTTCTCCTCTTACACTGGGGGAGATGGTCTAAAGCTTCAGAGTACATTGAGACGATCTATTTGGCCGATAACTGACATTTTCTAGGTACCCACCTCACTATACTTTCGGGAAATCGTTGGGTTTTTTTGGTGTTATTCTTGGTTTCTGTCGCGATTGAGAAAAATCCTACTGATTGTGTGGTAATTGCCTGCTTTTTGCTTGGCGGGTTCAAGTTTTTTTTCTCCCATCAAGTTCCAATTTTTCTGTGGGCAGATTGGAGTTTTTTATATCTGCGGTCCTCATTGTTTGAGGCCAAAAGGATTAGATCTACTTTGCGATCTAAGCTCTTGTTTTGTTTGAAGAAAGTGGGTGGTTGTGGAATACCTGATCACGACATCACGTATGAAGTCTCAGCTAGTTGAATTCTTCAAGTGGGCAGGCTTTGGAAGTTAATTTTAATTCTTCTGTGTTATCGTCTATCTACTCTGGGTATTCTTCCTTGCTTCTCCTCTGATTTTGGTGGGGCTGAGTGTCTACCAAGGAGTAGAGAGGGATTGTTTACGTGTATTGCATATGTGTTTTTTTTGTGGTCGCTAATGGTTGCTGAAAATTGAAGGGCACTTGCGGGTTTGGGGTATGGTCCCCTCCATTAACGTGGGCAGATAAGTGATTAAGTGGGTCCTTGCCAAAGTTCGACAGCCCTTTTGGTTGGAAAAGAGAAGGTTAAGCTTTTTGTTGGGCATCATTAACCTTTTTGCATATGGCGTCCGATGGGCTTTATCCCTCTAGATCCCCCAACTCATCTAGGAAACCGCCTTCCAAAGGTCCCGCTGTTCCTGCTTTCAAATCTATCAGATCCTTGCCAGTCCAATTCCGGTTCATGGAGCCACAAGCTTCTCAGCCATTAGAGGTAGCAGAGCATGCAAATGATGGGTTTTCTGAAAACGGTATCTTAGAAGAGGATGGAGAGGCTACTGTTGAGGTGGTGGATCAGGTTAATGATGACTCACCTTATGGAAGAAATGCCCAGGTTGAAGAAAGAAGTCCAGGTGATCACTTGGATTCTGTTGCTTCTCCATTGCCTTCAACACCAGCATCACTTGTTGAGTCGAAGTGGAGTGACACAGCTTCTTATGCCAAGAAGAAGGTATGGCATCTCAACCTTGCTCAACTTTCTCGTGGGAACAGATATGTTTTCTCTATAATGACATGCACCTTGTGTTTTATTAAAGGCCAATGTGTGTCAAATAGATATATGCTTTAATTCTGTTATGACCCAGGTTACTATCCTTTCTTCTTTCCACTTGCTTTGCTCTTGCCTGCAAATATGCAGAATTATACTTCTTCCTTTAATTTTTCTTCATTACAACAGGTAATTATCACATATAATATTTCTATTGGCTTTTCAACTTTCAGTATAGTCATGGTATTTCTCCTATGGCATTTGCTTTTATGAAATAGTAAGATGGCACATTATCTGAAAAATTATTATATGGCCAATCAAGATTATCATAAACTACGGACCACTTATAATGTTGTGGCTTAATATATTATCCATTCCGTAAGTGTAACCAATTTCTACTTTCTTTTGTGGTGGAGAAACAAATCGCTTCACTTAATTGACCATCTATTTCCTCAATGGATGGTATGTTGGTTACCTTGTTAAGGTTTGTATAATGTGAAATTCACCCCGACTGCTCTACTACATTAACCCGTCAACAAGAGTGTCTTGCATTCACCACAATACTTTTGAGGTACAACAAGAACAAGCTCCAATATCTCATCGTTAAGATATAAAAATATTTCTCGGCTTCTATGCCAATATTGATTTTCTAATAAAATTGGGTTCCTCGATATGGTATCCGAGGACGTTTGACCAAACGTCACAACCTTGAATCTTGCAATCCCTCATTCATTCAGTGCTTGGTAGAAGGAGAGCCAGTGCAAAGTTAACGCACGCTTCACCCCAAAAAAGGGCATTCGCGTGAGGGAATGTGTTAAGATATAAAAATATTTCTTGGGTTTTTTTTATCATAAGATTGATTTTGTGGTAGAATTGAGTTTGTCAATACTTCCGATTTGAAAATTATTGTTCTGCACCTACCTTGTGGGTTATGTATTTTGATTATTTTTGTCTGAAACATGGGTTTTGGGGTAATACATTTAGTCCTAAAAAATTGCTATTTTAATCCTTTACAATATTAAAGCCATTAAAATTGGTTGTACTGAGGAACTATACTAATTCTCTTTGACATTGCTAGGTTTTAAGCTGTCTCTCGCTTCCTATTATTTTTGGGTGTTTGCATGATAGTTTCAAACCAGAGGATACTGTCTTATAATTTGCCAATACCTCTGGTTTGGAGAGATAATAATCTACTGTTAATGTTAGCCTCTGACTTAAGCATTATGGAAATTCATACCTTACAAATTAAATTGACCCCTGTTTTTTTGGTCTATATACTATGAATTTACTAATGGCTTAGATTGATCTGTTTTAGGCTTTAGATTGGTCCTTTTCTTTCTCCCACTGGCTATATCTGTCTTTCAGAACCTTCACTGTTGGTACCAACTGCAAAATGGGGATTGGGAGCTTGTGAAGATACTGTCAACTTCAGGGACTGATCTTATTGTTTCGCTGCCTGAGGGGAAGGTGATTTTCGGACTGACATAATGCAGTATTTGTACGATATCTATAATATTCTAATTTTTTTTTGTGGCCTTCCTCATACTAGGTGCTGAAAGTGCTAGCCGATTGTTTGTTACCTGCAAACCCGGATATTCTTGATGGCGTGGATGACCTTATGCAACTCAGTTACCTAAATGAACCATCAGTGCTGTACAATCTTCAATACAGATATAACAAAAATATGATCTATGTAAGGTGCTTGATTGATGGCTTGACAACCCTTTTCCTTTGCAATGTTGTCTAGATTTTGATCACAACATTTTTTTCTGTCTGTATGTTAGACTAAAGCTGGCCCAGTATTGGTTGCCATTAATCCCTTCAAGCGAGTTGGTTTGTATGGAAACGACTACATTGAATCATACAAGCATAAATCTATTGAGAGTCCGCATGTATACGCTATTGCAGATACAGCTCTTCGGGAAATGAGACGAGGTTCTCAGGATTTATTTTTTTATCTTTTAGCTTTCATTAGTCTGTTAGTCTTACTGCAGGTGACTTCACAGCCATACTGTAGTAGTAGTTTCCATGAGATTTATCTCTGACCTTGTTTTTTTATATCTTTTATCGTCTTACAGATGAAGTGAATCAGTCAATTATCATAAGGTTGGTACTTGATAAATTGTTGCTTTAGTTGCTTTTATTTATTTCAGTCCTTGGACATGTATCATACTCGGTTGTTCATGCTCTTTCCTGTTTGTTCATCAAGGTGTTGTGTAACAAAGTTTGTTCATAGAACCCACTTTTTGAAAAATTCATGCTTAGAGGCCTGAAGAATATTTGTGAGCAAGTTCCTCTTTCCCCTGTGCTAGGGGTAGTCGGATTCTAATTCTAATATGTGATGGTTAATCAGATCCCATCCAGTATAAACTCAAGCTCACATAGAAGGTATAGGATGTATTTTGTGTTTGTTAATAAAGTTTGTGCCCAATTGTACAACTTGTGTTTAATTTTTCTCATAAAAGGAGGAGCTACTCATGTTTATATGTAGCAGAAGTAGATCTGCAGATCCAGTGTGTACATCTCATGTAATAATTTATACTACAATGCCATGTACTCATTTAATTTGCTTCAGAGGAAAGTTGTAATAAAACTAAAGTATCATAATAATTCGTTTAGGATGATGTTGTATTTGTTTGAGCTGTTTGCCTACCATGCTCATAATGGGATTCAAGTGATTGCCTTATAAGAGATCGTACCAAAAAAGGATCCAAAAAAACTTGCATAGCTCATCCAGATAATGCCTTTTAAATGTGATTATAAAATAGCATTTTTTTTTCATTATTTTCCATCCATTTCCATGGATATCACCAAGTTTTACAGGGATTTCACAACGTAATGAAGGAAATAATTTGTTTTCATCTATTTCTATTACTTTCCATCCATTTCATATGGATGTCATCCAATTTTACACAGATTTCACATGAAAACGAAGACAATAGCTCGCTTTCTTTTATTTCCCTTGTTTTTATCGTTTTCCATGGATATCATGATGATCATCACACACACTATTTAAGATTCAATAAACGTCCTTCAAAGCTTTTCGGTGTCCATTTGCGTGGTTGTTGAGGTCAAGAAATAGGAAGAAAAAGCGCTTCCATGTTTTGTTTGGCTGGAGTTATGTTTCTTTAATCAACTTTATGGACCAATTTTTATGAAAGTTATGCTGCATCTCTCTCTTGTTGCAGAAATTGATTTGTTTTTTTTTTGGTCCTTGGAAGAATCATCTTCTTGTCTACTTTTTTCCCTTGATCTATTTATCAAATGTTTTATTCAGGTTGACGAGAAAGATTAAATGGACAATGGACTATTTTCTCGAAGCCATATGTGGTTTCCATCCCGTACTTTTACATGAGAACATTGAACTTGCTACTATATATTTATTCCTTTTAATTTTTAAATAGTTATTTTACTTCTTGAACTTCTGTTCATTGCATGGAAGGATCATAAAACAACAACCTAATCTAGATTGAGCATTCTCCCCCTGATGTATGCGATGAATTCTACTATGTCATTCTTCTCTATTCTAGGTTAAAACCTCTGTGAAGTCATGATAAGTCGTCATCTTTTTGCAGCTTCCATACGACTTGTTCTGGGTACTAGTGGTACTTGTGAGATGGTTGGAATTTTCTGATTTGTTATATGTAAATCACATGTTCCTTTCTTTTATTCTTATACAGTGGTGAAAGTGGAGCAGGAAAAACAGAGACAGCAAAAATCGCTATGCAATATTTGGCTGCTCTAGGAGGAGGTAGTGGCATAGAATATGAGATATTGAAAACCAATCCCATCTTGGAGGCATTTGGTAATGCAAAAACACTGAGAAATGACAACTCAAGTCGATTTGTAAGTCTTTTTTACTATTTTGTTTCATGGTTATTTCGCTGCATCTCTGGATGTTATTATATGAAATTATGATAGATGACACATGGATGTAAGAGTATATCTAATAGTGAACTCTGATATTTTCGTAACTAGTGCATTAATGGCTTTCATGACTCGATAATGACTTTAAGTTAACCTTTAACAGGGAAAGTTGATTGAAATCCACTTCAGTGAGACTGGTAAAATATCTGGGGCAAGGATTCAAACTTGTAAGATTGACTTGTTAAAATACTGTTGTTGTTGAGAAAATTTTCTTACTGCTTTTGATTTATGGTTCAATAATGATCAAAACTGACCTAATTAAATTTTCTCTGGGTGGACTGCTGTCTAAACTGCTGAATAGTTCTACTTGAAAAGGTTGGTTTAATCTCAACTTACAGCTGTAAATCTGTTATTCTGATATGGTATATGATTATTGATTACATTTGCTCTGAATAGTCTAGAGTGGTGCAATGCGCGGAGGGTGAACGATCTTATCACATATTTTACCAGCTTTGTGCTGGTGCTCCACCTGTTGTGAGAGGTACATTTCATTATATTTCTCTTAGTTCAATGAATTGAATGGATTTGTGATCCTTGCAAATGATTATTAGATTAAAATTCTAGAAGATATAATCAATCTCTGAAGAGAGAGAATTTGAGAAATCAAAAGAAAAGAATGGGACCATGAGTTGTGATCCTTAGGCTGGCATGTGATAGTGGAAAGAGGGAGAATTGCGGAGCGCTAAATGTGATAGAGAAAAGAAGAGCAAGTTGGAGGCTCAGAGAGGTAGGTAAAACCAGCCAAGATAAGCAAAGGAAGGCTGCTGCAGTTGTGGTTTTCCCCCGAGAAACTATTATCTCTGAGTTTGACACTGACACTCGGTCAGTTAAGAGTGCTATGATGGACCAAGTGGGGACTATGTGATGTGGAATCTGTTCCTCATGAATTTTGTTTTTCAAACAAAATCCCCTTTCCTTGTGACGGGACAGAATTTCTCTTGGGGCGCAAAAAGAAATCAGGATATGTGAGGGAATACACACTTGAGCAAATATAGTTCTAACCTTTAACCCAAATATTACATTTACCTGCCCTAGTTATTAATAAAAGAGAACTTGGATGAGTGTATTTTGATTTTTATCCTAAACTTACTGCCTCAAACAATACCAACCCTAGTAACAAGTGGGAGAAAATTTAAGTAATTCTTGAATTGCTAGATCTTTTCCATATTCCTCAAGATAATCAATTTGGAAGGAAAGAAATCTACTGCCGGGACCAAGATAGATTGCAGATGGTCTCGTGTCGTGCTCATCTAGCCCACCGTTAATCTTGATAATCTGTTGATGTTGCATATTATATATCTTACTTTGATTACCTTACTTTTCTTATGAATTAGAGAAGTTGAATTTAAAGAGTGTAGAGGAGTATAAATACTTGTGCGGGAGCAATTGCTACACTATTTCTGGTGTGGATGATGCTGAACAATTTCTCAATGTGATGGTATGTACTCGACTTCATGCTGAGTCGATTTTCTTGATCAACTGCTATTAAGTTCCAGATTTTTCAGTTGAGATTACATGGTTAATGAACGTAATGGTGAACTTGAAATTTGATCTTTTGCTTAGGAAGCTTTGGATGTTGTTCATGTCCGCAAAGATGACCAACAAAGTGCGTTTGCTATGGTGGCAGCAGTTCTGTGGCTGGGAAATGTCTCATTTGTCGTCACTGATAATGAAAACCACGTAGAGCCTGTTGTAGATGAAGGTAATGAGTCTATTTGCAACTCAAAGCTTTCGTTCAAGTTTGCTCTCCTGGTTGGGGGCTCCTTCCTCCTTTCATTGTGCAACATTCTTTTTTCTTTTTCGGACAGGACAGTGTATGGCATATAGCAAAATTGAGGATTTCAGAATCTGAATAAACTTTTTATCCTATTCAGTTGTGATGTGTAAACTTAAGTTAATTATTTTTATTGCCCTGCTGGCTTCATGTTCCATTGATGGAGTTATTGCCTTACTCTCTATGGTAAGCAGTTAGCATTATGCAGGTTCAATAGGTAAATAGCTACAAGTTTTCTCTATTGCGTACAAGAACCGAAAACGCTTCTTGTATTATTGTTTAAGATTGTAGAAGCACTATTAAGAAGAATGAAGGATTCTGAGTTTTGGACAGTGATTAACTGATTATGAGACTCTTATTGGTATATTTATTTGCTGTGCACATTGTGCTTTTCTTCTACCTCTGCTTCCGCTCTGCTCTGTAAAATTGCTTGAGAAATCATAGGAAAGTTAAAAGGTTTATCTTTATTTAATTTTCCATTGTATAATTTAGATACTGATATAGGATTGAACCCAATTGAGGTTACAGGGGTACGAGATCCTTTAAATGAAAAGACAAAACGACAATCAAGTTTATCAATCTGCATACTAATCATTAGTCTTCTTTTTCATTCGCTAACCGAGGGCATATTTTTCATTCGCTAACCGAGGGCATATTTATCAATCTGCATACTAACCATTGAATAATTTAAATGATCCCACTTAATATTTATCTTTTCATTTCAGCTCTTCTCAGTGTTGCTGGACTGATTGGCTGCAGTGTTGAGGCATTACAGCTAGCATTGTCCACTAGGAATATGAAAGTGGGCAATGACAACATTGTACAAAAGCTAACACTATCGCAGGTGAGTTTGTTGTAGCAAGTTTTTGAGGCATGGAGTATTTTGTATTTATATAATTATTTTTCCTGAATATTATGTTTATATCAAGAAACTGTTGTCCCCCTGAAGGTGATGATGGGCTGGACCTTTATAACAAACAATTTATCTGGGCTGTTGTTATATGTACTTCATCATTCTTTAGTTTCTTTGTGTTGGCTGCCCTTTTATATTTGTGTATCTTTTTTGTGTGTCCTTTTTATGTTTTGTAAATCAAAATTCAATCTCCACTTCCTGCATTTCCTCTGGCTAAATTAGATGTTAGGAGAACAGAAAGCAAGGTGCACGATTGCAATTTGATTTGTCAGATTAAAGAAGTCAATTTCCGGTGGTTTGCATTTTGCTTGAAGAATGAAAGCAAGTGTCTGGCAAATGCAACGTATTATGCAAGGAGGCATCATCTTCCACCTTGCATATATAGCGATTCAGTAATTGTTGATTGACCTTACTCTTCTATATTTGTGGCATTAAGCTAATTGGTGATTTACTGTTTTTTATGCACGATTACACTTTTTTTTGTCATCATGGCCAAGGTGTGTCAAAAGCCATACTATCATCTTTGCCAAGAAGTTGCTGTTTGTTGATGCTAATAGGCTCATTCAATTTTGAGCAAATTCCTTTAAACACTTGTTAAGTAAAAGGTGGTTCTGATAATGGTTCTCACTTTCTCTCAGGCAATTGATGCTTGAGATGCGTTGACAAAATGTATTAACTCTTGCTTGTTTGATGATGTTTGTTATTGCTAATAGGCTCATTCGTTTTTGAACAAACCCCCTTTAAATACTTGTTGAGTAAAAAGCGGTCTTGATGATTGTTCTCACTTTCTCTCAGGCAATCGATACTCGAGATGCATTGGCAAAATCTATTTACTCTTGCTTGTTTGATTGGCTTGTTGAACAAATAAACAAGTCGCTCTCCGTGGGGAAGCGCCGTACTGGGAGGTCCATCAGCATTCTTGATATTTATGGTTTTGAATCATTTGAGGTATTAATTTCTGTATCCATCCAATCCGGGGGTAAAAAAGAGACGTACATGGATATTCTTGAGCTTTTTTACCTTTTTTGTCTTACAGGGAGCACTAACTTCTTTTTGCAGAGAAACAGCTTTGAACAGTTCTGCATCAATTATGCGAATGAGAGATTGCAACAGCATTTCAATCGTCATTTATTCAAATTAGAGCAGGAGGTACCCTTTTGTTCACTCCTTTTCCTCTGGTTCTGGTGTTCAAAGCGAAACCACAGCGTTCTTCAAATCCATCTGACTAGTCTATGGATTTTGAAGCTGAACATTTATTAAGAATAAGGAGAAGATACTCAATCTGACTGCATGGATCATTATTGTTCAATGTTTTTTTTCTTCTGTCAAGCTGATTTCATGATTCTTAATGTCACTAACTCAATGAATGTGCTTTCTTAACTTGCTCAATTGAAATTGTTGGTTTATTATTGCCGTGGATCATTTGGAATTTTTCTGCTGGTCAGGAATATATTCAAGATGGCATTGATTGGGCAAGGGTTGAATTTGAAGACAACCAAGATTGTCTTAATCTTTTTGAAAAGGTGAGTGTCTTTTGGTGGAGCACAGACAATGTAAGAAAAAAAGAGGAGAATGGTGGATTAGTAACTGGTGTACTATTTTGTTTGATGTTCCTTGTTATTTATAAATGTTCTCTATTGTTCATAATGAAATGGTTTTTTTTTTCTGCCCCAAAACATTATCTGGTTCTTCCGTGTTGGTCAGTGTATGAAGAAAGGTTGTGTGGGTATTACAATGGAGTACTCTCTTTTTGCATCTCGGGGCTTAGCCACACTGGTTACATTGAATTAGGAAGATGGTTTTATAAGATCTAGTAAAAGTGCTATCTATGAATATGGGACTCTTGCATTCCCTTATGATATGGGACTCATGCATTCTCCTCTTTAACAAGTGGAAGGAAAGGATGCGGTGGAATCATTGATTCTATAATCCACTCATGGTGAATATCCAAACCAGGTTTTGTGTACAGAGGGTTAATTTGCCAGCAGCTTACTGAAAAAAAAATAAAATTTGCCAGCTGGAATTACTGAAACGTGCATTATGCATGCCGTTTTTGTTCTTTCCATCTACTTTTCCATGCCCTTTGAGGTCTGTGCCTTTTCTACTTTCATTTTTTTCCCTCTGCTACTGTATTAAACCTAATGATCATCCTTGGACATAATAACACCAGATGCATTAAATTCATCTGTGACTTGGAATGGTAAAAACTAAAACCTAAACACCAGATACTCTTCCAATGATTCGACCTAGGTAGTTATCTTGTGTCACATAAGACAAGCATTCACTTGGTTTGGGGTGTTTTATGCATGTCCAGTTTTGTCTATTCAGGGATGGGAAATACAATTGACTACTGTGTAGTATTGATTCCTACGTTCAAAGGTCCATGGGGTTTATTTTGCTTGATTTTTTTTTTTGTAAATTCCCTGCGAGATACATGTTACATGGAGTTTCATGCCATTTTCTCATTGCAGAAGCCATTGGGATTGTTGTCTCTACTAGATGAAGAGTCAACATTTCCAAATGCCACAGACTTGACTTTTGCACACAAGCTGACACAACATTTGAAGTTAAACCCGTCTTTCAGGGGAGAGCGTGACAAAGCCTTTGGGGTCTGCCATTACGCCGGACAGGTAAATAAAAAGTATTTCCTTTTCTATAGTGTCTGAAGTGCTTTTTGCATGGGCTTTTTGTTAACCCTGTTCAGGTGGAGTAAAAGATATGCTCTGGATCAGGGTGGTCTGCCTAAGGGCTCCTACCATTTCTTTCCTTTCATCTTGGAAATATTTATTTGCATATTTGTTTAGTCAACATATCGAGAGGTCAGGTGTTTTTTTAGTATGATTAGTGGATATCTAAACCTTTTCTTGAGGTGTCAGTTCATTTGTGGATTATCTCTATCTAAATAGGGTTACTGTTAGAATTAAGCCACACTGAAAGAAGCAATAAACTTGTGCAACTATCTACTTCACTGTTAATACTATTAATTCACCATTTTTGTCTCAGGTGACTTATGACACAACTGGATTTCTGGAGAAGAACAGAGACTTGCTGCACTTGGATTCCATCCAACTGCTGTCTTCTTGTTCTGCTTCACTTCCTCAGATATTTGCCTCCAGCATGCTTACTCAATCGGAAAAGCATATAGTTGGCCCCTTGCACAAGTCAGGGGGAGCTGAGTCACAAAAGTTGAGTGTTGCTACAAAGTTTAAGGTATATGCACTATAAGATTTACCAAGTTGATCGTTGATGTCAAGGGGCACTAGTAGTAGAAGAGGTTTCTTATTGTTCTGATGCATACTAGCTACTTTTTATGCAAGGAATAAGTTTCTGGTTTCTCATTTTCTGGCCACGGAGAATATTCCGACAATACAAATAAGTTGTTGACAATTTGAGCCTTCCATGATGTGATAATCCTTAGGTTAAAAACAGAACTTAAGCTTGGATTATTGAATTATTTGTAAACGGGTAATTTATGAAGAGTAGATTATTTTGTGTGTAGGTTTTAAGTTGGCCAATCATCATATCAAATCAAATTTACGTGGGGTGAGAGCTGGTATGGAAGAGACTGGCATATTTCCATCCTCAGAGATTTAATAGTTTGTATATTTTTGTCTTTTAACTCAAGTGGCTCAGATAACTCAAATAGCAGGTCAGTAGGTCACCATCAATTAGCTAGATTCTATTAACTATGCGATGTATAGTTTTACGCTGCAAGTGATAAATCCAGAGGTAAGATCATGAGTGAGACAGATTTGGTGCAGAAGAGACAAGTTTGAATGAGGTGATGCAAATTTATGGTGGCAAAATAGCTCAAGAAAATAAGGATGGAGCAACGTGGAAGTCAATTTGGGTTTTTGATGGAAGGCTTCAATTGGCCTTACAGACCATGCAAGTATGGCTGATGATGTTGCGGTATTACAATCTAAATCTATCAAGAGGTCGTTTAAATTAAAAAACTCTCACATGGCTTCCAAAAGAAGCAGGTTTAGTCTAAGGAATAAAACTGGATAAAAGAAAGATGATGCTCAACTTTCAAAGGTTACGTGAAGGGAAATGGAAAGGTTTTCTATTAACTTTTGCTGCTGAATCTTCTATATGCATGTCCCTGTGACCTCTGTCTGTTTTTGATGCCCAAAATTTCTGGTTCTCACTGGCATGCATGTTCAGGGCCAACTTTTCCAGCTAATGCAACGGCTAGAGAACACAACCCCACATTTTATACGTTGTATCAAGCCCAACGATATACAGTCTCCTGGAATATATGAGCAAGCACTTGTATTGCACCAGCTTAGATGCTGCGGAGTTCTAGAAGTAGTGAGAATTTCGAGGTCTGGTTTCCCTACCAGGATGTCTCACCAAAAGTTTGCTAGAAGGTAGAGGTAGAGTTGTCAATCATTATGAAAATGTTGTTGCCTGATTGAATGTTTTCAGAATCTACTGATATTCTAAACATATGTGGTATTGTTTCTTTTCGTTTTGACTCTTGAGTTAGGTATGGCTTTCTTCTTCTAGACGATGTCGCTTCTCAAGATCCATTAAGTGTCTCTGTTGCAATTCTTCACCAATTCCAAATTCTCCCCGAGATGTATCAAGTTGGTTATACAAAGCTCTTCTTCCGAACTGGACAGGCATGTATTCCATCTATCATTCTTCCATCCATAGTATTTCCTTGCTTTTTATCTGCACCACTTTTACTCGTTCTTTCCTGCAACTTTTTGTGATTCTGCCAAATGGCTACTTTGCGTTCTTAAATAATTTAAAGGGAGAGAATACCCTTATAAAAATTGTGCTGCTTTACTCAAAGGTTTTATTAGTACCTTTAACCAAATAATTTGATTGCTTATATAATTATTCTTTACTGTAACTGATCTACTCAAGTTATAATACCCAAGAGTTGCTTTAAAAAGCAATGTGGTACTTGTAGTTTAAAAGACAATGTGGTACTACGCGGTATTACTCGTAGGAAGAAAATAAACAATGAGGAGATTCGTAAGCAGATCGGACTGACACCGGTGGTTGATAAGATGCGGGAGGGATGTTTACTTTGGACGAGTCACATATGGTGGACACCATAGGTGCGCCCGCTAGGAGAGCAGAGCTTATTGCGTTGGGAAGGTAGGAGAAACAGCTGGCGGCGGAAGAAAACGTGAGATGAAGTGATTCGTACGGATCTTGTCGTATTACAACTTAGCACAACGAATGTTTTACACTGAACAGATTGGAAAAGGAGGACATATGTGGCCGACTCCATCTAGTGTGGAACGGTCCGGATGAGTTAGGTAGGTAGCTGGTTAATTAGTCCGTTTGTTAGTCAGTCAGTCAGTTAGCGATTGGGTCATATATTATTTTACACAATAATATATATTGGTACCTATTGTTGTATATTGTTATAAACTATTATATATTATATTATATAGCTCAAATCTAAGGCTGCGTTTGTTTTGACATGTTTTCTGTATTTTCTGTTTTGCAGAAAATAGAAAACGTGATTGGTTTGAATTTTTTGTTTTCTGTTTTCTAAAAATAGAAAACAGTTTTTAGTTCAAAA
>JAOWBR010066946.1:0-15178 GCA_028571145.1 Dionaea muscipula
CACCGCTAGCTTCCATTAACAGTAGGTACGTGTTTTATAAATTCTAAATATAGCGCGCCCGACGACGCGTGTTATCAGTAGCATGGATATATAAACACCCAAAAAGCATCCAAATGTAAACAGTCAGGAACCAAAAAGTGAGTCAGCGATGGCTATTGTCCAGTGGATAATACTCATTTCAGAACATTCTGGCAAACTGTACAGATCTGACATTCCTTCATCGATCAGTGAACATGGAAGAGGATATTAGCCACAATGTCTTGTGGATAAAAGAAAGGTGTCACTATAACAGCTATAAGATGATCAAGAACCGAGATACAACATGGGCAAGCAAAGCACAAGATCAAATCGATCATATAATACAAGATACGATAAATATAAATATGAACATGTGTAAATCATAAATCAAGTAGGCGGGATATGATAAATTCAAATTCAAGCAAATATTCAAATCACACGAGAACAAGACAGGTCATCCTAATAGAGGGACTCAAACGGTCATCGGTCAAGTGTTCTGGAAGATGGATTCCAGACACATAAGACATCAAACAAAACTCATTTAACCTTGGGAATAGTTAAATGGTCTTCTTAACCTGAAATCTTATTAAAAAATATTAGTACACGAAATGAAACGTAAATGAAACATTATTTACTAATCATCAACCATCAAAACAGAAAATATGAAATCTACAAAATCAAATCAATGCAATGTAACCCAACAATCTACCCCTTTTTGATGGGTTATGAAAAAACTATAATGGTCACGTTTCATGAAATGTCTCCCCCTTTTTGTCATTATCCATGAAAAGGTGGAAAGAACACAAAGTCATGCAAATGGAAGACAGAAATAAACAGTGGGAGTGCAAGCAAAAATAAAAGCAGTGCAAAGAGTAGCGATACAGTTCAAAAAGCCTAGGCGACAAAGCCTCACTAGCCAAATGTATTTCAGAACAGCAGGAAAAGAAAAAGTGTTTTCAACAAACATCAACAAAAACAGAGATAAAGTGGTCAAACAGCATCTGCTGGCGGAGTGGGCGAAAAGAGATGGTTTATTATCTTAATCTGGTTCATCTGGGTGGTGAGTCGATTAGTGTTCTCTAACAGTTGTTGGAGAAGTTTCATCATAGCACCAATATTGACGGAATTAGAATTGACAAGAAGATCTGGTGGATCTGGAAGTGGAGTGGAAGGAGGTTGAAAAGGTTGATCTCCCCAAGTGCCATCTGGCTGAAGGTAAAAACCCATGTAATGCAGTGTTTGAAAACAAAGTGCATGAGTGTTACCATTAGCCTTTTCTAAGTCTATAGGAAGGTTGAGAAATTGGAAGTGTTTGGTGAGAACCGGGCCAAAAGGTAGAGGACCATGTGGGTCAAAGAAACATTCCATGATGTGATCGAAAATGAGGTTTGAAAGGGAAACAGATTTGGACTTGGCTATAAGAGCCATTAGAATCACATGGTTGTTGTTGAGGCGATTGTCAGTGCGAGGAAGAGCAATATTGTTGATGACCTAAAATAGACTACGAAAATGAGGGTCAAGATCTTTGACATTTGGACCTTTGTCGACAGAAAAAGAAGGACCACACACACATCTGCAGGCAAGAGGAATGGCAATGGAGTCGTTGTAGGGAACAACAGGAAGGCCAAAGAGGTTGTGAATGAAGTCCATGTCAAGGTTAACAGTGTGACCACGGATGAAAGAAGTGGGAGGTTCACTATTAAAGTCGAGGTTGGCATAAAATTCACGAACCAACTAAGGGTTGATGGGTTCCTGGGTAGTGACCCGGGTGGTCCATCCGTAGTCAGTTAGCCATTTGCCAAGATTCCGGTGGGGACACTTAAGAATCTCAGGAGAGACAAAGTGGGTTTCTAGAATGGTGCGATTTTGAAGCATGAGATAAGTGGAGGCAACGGCAGAGTTTTGAAAGATTGTGGTGTCGAGAGGACCAGAGGAAACAGAATAATCTATTTTGACCTTTTTCCTTTGAGAGCCGGACTTGGTCGATTTTGTGGGTTTAACAGGGTTGTCTTCAATGGTGACATCGTCTGAAGATTCAGAAGATTCAGGAGCGGGTTTAAGGGAAAGTGGAACTCGTTTGGGTCGAGGAGGCATGATGAGGGAAGAAAAGGGCACTACAACAATCTAGGCTTTTGGCAACAATAAAAGGCGACACACATCATGATTCGTCGCTGTTGAGTATGTTTTGGCAACAGAAAATACAATTACATCGCCAAATGTAAAACTTTTGGCGACGAACGTGTCTATGTTGCCTAATCTTCACATTTGGCGACGCAAAATCTTATGTCGCAAATAATGTTAACATTTGGCGATGTAATATCTTATGTCGCTAATAATCTTAACATTTGGCAACACAAATATATATATCGCTAAAAATATTTACAAATAACGACGCAATTTCTATTGCCAAAAGTGTATTACTTGTATAATAAAATATTGTATTGAGTATGGTATCTATTTTTTATTTTAGGACAAACACAAAAAATGGGTATTTTTAGAAATGAGAAAATAATTGTTCCTATATATACAACAATATGAAATAATCATTAAATGAATATTTATACGGCATGTATTATTTGTAATACTCCTTAATATAGTTCGAGATAAGGCTATAATGAGGTTTAGGGTTTGGGATTTGGGTTATAGATTTTGACGGTTTTGGAGGGTTTTAAAGAGTTTGGGAGGGTTTTGAGGGTTTTGAATGGTTTGGTGTGTGTGAAGATTTTTGGAGGGTTTGGAGGGTTAGGTTTTTAGGGTTTTAGGGGTTTTGAGGGTTTTCTTTTTGCATGTATTGTAGCTTACATCTGAATTATAAACTACAAACAATATAACAAAACCATCAAATTATACGCCAACTTTTGACAACTTATGAAAAAATAATATATAATATTTCTTATATCTCTATTATATGATAAATTAGCAACCGAGTCCCGTTTGTAATACAGTAATATTTACATATCTGACACAAGTCGTCCGATAATTAATTAATCTGATTCAAGAAAATGATTTTAAGGTGTAGAGTTTAAGGTTTTGGGTTATAATTTAGTGTTTAGGGTTTAGTCTTTAGTGTGTAGTGTAGGGCTAGTGTTTAGGATTTAGAATTTAGAGTGAAACTTACAAAAATGACGTTTGAAACCCTAATATCTTCAACCCTAAACCCTAAGACCTAAATCCTAAGCCTTAAACCTTAATTTTAAATCTAAACCTCAAACCTTTAATCCTTAACCCGTACATTAAACCATAAAATACTTAAATCCTAAACCCTTAATTTTAACTCGTACCTTAAATTATAAAATACCCTTAACAAACTCCAAATTATTAACCCTTAAATTATTAACAAACCTCTAACGATACACCATTGCAACACAAATTTTATTAACCATATTATTGATTTTCTTATATGTGTATATATTTTAAACACTCAAAACCCTAAATCCCTCATTCACTCGTCATCATTCTCCCTCTTCTCTTCTCCCTCCCTCTCTCTCGATTCTCCCCTGCTGCTTCTTCTTTGTTCGTTGGCGACAACCTCAATGAGAGACGAGGCAAGCACCGGCCGACGGCTGGAGACGGGAAATCGACCATCGACGGCGGAGGAGCAAGGCGAGCGACGGGAGGCGAGCCAGCTGTACCCCTCGGAAGGGATGCACGACGCCTCCTCCTCTGCATCCCCTCGTTCTCATGAATCTCTCCTGGTGCTGTGGAAGGGGAAGCTACGGGTCAGTGGCAGCCTTGAGCGTGTCAGCGACGAGCGACGCTGCGAGTGAGCACGACGATGGCGATTTCGGCGTGCAGGATCGATGACCGGTCTAGGGTTTATGTTCAAGGCTTTGATGCGAACTCCCTGGTGCCTGATTGCTCATCGTGTACGTACTGTGCATTTCTACTATCCAGCTCTGTTCTTCCATTTAAATTGTTAGTTTCTGACTGATATGACTTCATCGAGTTCATTGGCGGGTTATTTCCTCGATTTCACCGACCTCAATTGTTAGGGATTATCCAGTGTTCGATTGCTCATTATGTGCTATGCATCTCTATTATCTTGCTCTGTCCTTCCACTTCAAATGTTAGATTCTGGTTGATACAAATTCATCGACTCCATTGGTTGGCTATCTTTTTTGTTGGAAGGACTTATATAGGAAATTGTGTACACATATTTATGTTTTTTATATTTTTGTTTGACAAAAATATTTGCATCATGGGTAAACCGTTGTGAAAAGTTCACATTGTATTTTATTGGCAGGTTAGAGGATAAATAACATAAAATGAACATAGGCTGAATGAATTTGTGCCAAGGAAGACAACCTCTTATATCAGCCAAAATGATGTTCACACTGGAGATCTTACTGTCAAAGAAACACTCGATTTTTCATCCAGATTTCATGAAGGTATATGGTTAATTACCACTAAAGCGGTAAAAACATCGACATTTTTGTCATCTTTATCTAATTTATCAAGTTCTTATGCTCTTTTTTTCCTTTTTATTTTGATATGAATCATAGCATCTAGCCTTTGGTGTTTGTGGAGTTTTTATAATCTTCGGAAGTCTTTTACTTACCTATAATATGAGTATGATAGTTCTATTATTTGTTGTTATGGATTTCTCTTAATAAACGGGTCCATGAAGTTAATGGAGAAGTTAATATCAACTGCATTTATTGAGGGTGATTTCCTCAAGGTGATGTTCTGATCTTGGGCTTGTTTTGATCATATTCACATGATGTGTTTTGGGTTTTCTTCTATGGTGATTATGTAGGAGGCATTTTCAAGTTGGAATTATTTTTGCATGAGGAGTACCCAATGGCCCCTCCCAAGGTATTTTTTTTTTCTTCTTCTCAACATGGAATTGTATCCACCTTAGTCACGAGGAATGTTAAGAAGGATGCATGTTTTGGTACTTAGGCAGGCTAGCTAGTTATGTAATAATGTATAAGGGCCTTTCCTTAGAAGCCGCATCTCTCAACGTTGTTCCCTTAGATCTCAACCTTCGAGATTCTAATGGATGGGTAAATGAAATCAGTGTTATTTATACTTAGTGATAAATTTCTACAGTGAAGATATATTATTGACGATTATCTGTAAATGGTGATCTCATTCTCTAGCACTCGAGTAGCCTTCTGTTTTTGAGATCTATCCTATCCATTTTTTTTGTCTTAGTTGTCCTTTATTATGTGTATAGCATTTGATGTGAACTTTTATTAGATCATGATCAAGTGCAATGGACTTTTCATTATGTGTATGGCATTTTTGTTGACTTGGTATTCTCTAGTTGACTTATCATGAGTAGCCATCTGTGTATGGCATTTTTGTTGACTTCGCATTTTTTTGTCTTAGTTGTCCTTTATTATGTGTATGGCATTTTTGATGACATGGTATTCTCTAGTGCTCTTCATTAAATTTATGAAGGGTAAAAGTTATTAGATCAGGATCATGTGCAATGAACTTTTCAATGGTTAAGATTTCATTCAATTCAAACTCCTGTTTTATGTTGTTTGATTAATGACCTTCATTTTGACATGAATTTGTGGCAAATGTTGCCAATTCTGTGGTAGGTTATTTTATAGAGCCTTCTATTTGGCATTCGAAAAAATTGTACAAAAAATGAAAATTGATGTTCAATAAGGGAACATTATTTTTCACTGTATGACCCCTTGTTTACACATGTCGTAGGTTATATTCGCTCTTGTTCATTATCGTTGGCAATGGTATTTGTATGTTTGCGAATCTAGTAGTGTTAAATTTCTTGATCAGATGCTACAATGTCTTTGTTAACTTGACCCTGTGGTTGGGTTTGTATCTTGGTATGGTTACTAATCATGAGGTTAAGTCATGCTCAGTTAAAGATGAATTTTATCAGTCAATGATGTGTTTTACCGAAAGAAGTGCAAGATGTCATGTCACTTCAAGGAGTTCAATGGAGTTTATACAAGCAAAAGCCACTTTTCCTTCTAGATGGAAGAATTTTATACAAGCATTTAGGATATTCTGATAATGCTCTTAAGAGGACTTATGCAGCTAATCAGGTTGTCCCATTTGTCCTTTTTGCAAGTTAATCTCAAGTTCCTCTCATCTCAGTTTAAGGATTAGCTTCACTTCTCTTCCAAATGTTGTATTATTCAACTTTCAAGAAGCTTAACTACCTTTACATTATTCAATTACAGAATCGTCATATGTTTGAGAAACCTGTAAAAATCTATAAGTGTTGGTGACCCTGCAAAGAAAGTCCATAAGGCGGAGGAAATAGTTGAAGCTTAACATGGATGACATCCACTAAAGATTAATTGCTTCTCGTAGTGTGAATGTTGTTTAAACCACAACCCTTCTGTTCCAGGCATCTTTAAATTGTTCCTTTGTTTTTATAGTTTATCTACTTTTCTCTGTTGACCACCAAGAACATCTAGTTATAGTAATGACATCTGCATTTGGATATTTGGTAATTGTTTAAGTTTTTGGATACAAGGTAGGAGGAAGAATTCTATATATTTGACTTATTGAATACTAATGTATTTTATTTATATGTATCATTTAGATATTTCATAACATTTAATCATATATCCTATTTTTAAGTTTTATTTCCATATTCTATTTATAAATATTCGCCTAATATAAATATTTCATAAAAATGTAATTTACTTATATATTCTATTTAAATATTTTATATTTTTATTTTTATATCTAAATTGACACTTTTGAAGACATATTATGATCATGTTGACAATATATTGTATATATTTAAAATTTAAAATGACATATTTAGCGACGTACTATCATGTCGATAATGTATTTTATTTATATGTTTTTTATTTAAAATATCACTTTTGGCGACATACTATTATGTCGGTAATATATTTTATTTATATATATTTTATTCTAAAACAATGTTTTTATCGACGTACTATTACGTCGACAATTGTGACATTTTTTCATATTCAATACACTTTTGTCGACTTAATCTTACGTCGCCAAAAGTACTTTCTTTTCGCGACGAAAAGTATTTGACGTTGCCAAATACTATTAGTGGCATGTCTACGGGGACGTCATGGCGACGCAAAGTCTTCTATCGCTGAAAATTTTTGGCGACGCAAATAAGTATTTGGCAACAAAATTTTGGCGTTGCCTAAAGCTAGAATTGTTGTAGTGGGGAAAACAGAAAAGAGAGAAGTGAGAAAACGTGAAGGTGAACAACAATCGTGGAAGAAGAAAGGCTAGAAAGTTTGGAAGAGAGAAGTGAGAAGATGAAGAAGAAGAAGAAGAAGAGAAAGAAGAAGGGAATCACGAGAAGATGGCAGGCATTGGGAAGAGGAATAGACGGCTAGGGTTTAACGTATCATTAGTAGCATCGAATAAGATATCATCAACATAGATTTGCACAATAATAAAATCATGATGATCATGCTTTAAGAACAGGGTGGTGTCTACTATGCCTCTTACATAACCACTGGTAATCAAAAATGTACTCAATCGATCATACCAAGCTCGAGGAGCTTGTCTAAGTCCATAAAGTTCTTTATTGAGTTTGTAAACATGATCGGGCTCTTGTGGATCTTTAAAACTGGGAGGTTGTGAAACAAAAACTTATTCAGTTATGAATCCGTTAAGAAATGCGCTTTTTACATCCATTTAAAACAGTTTAATATCTTTATGACTAGCAAAAGCACATAAAAGTCTAATAGACTCAAGTCGAGCAACAAGGGCATAGGTTTTGATGATATCAATTCCCTCTTGCTGACAATAGTCTTTGGCTACAAGTCTAGCTTTGTTCCGGGTAATGTTACCAGATTCATCAACTTTTTTTCGGAGCACCCATTTGGTTCCTATAATCGTTTTTCCTTCAGGATGAGGAACTAGGGTCCAAACATCGTTTCGTCTGAACTGGTTTAACTCATCTTGCATAGCCATAATCCAATATTCATCATCTAAGGCCTCTTCAATGTACGTGGGTTCAGTCATGGAAATAAAGGCAGAATGATTATGAAAATCTAGTTGAGATAGAGTACACGCCCCTTTCAATATCGCCAATAATTTATGTCGAAGGGTGATCTTGATGAAAGATCAGATCTTTTGACTGCTCCGTGAGCGGTTCAGTTTGGACAGGTGATTCTGCAACTATTGATTATTCTAGTAGATCAGTATGTTTGGAAACATCATCTTCATCTGAATCTTGAAATGAATCTGAGAGCTGATTGGTACTTTGACTCTCCGCTGCATCGTTAGTCTCAACAAATACAACATGTATAGATTCCTCAACAGTTTGAGTTTCAAGGTTATAAACGCGATGAGCTTTACTATGAAGTGCATATCCAAGAAATATACCTTGATTACTCTTGGAATCAAACTTACCAAGATGTTTCTTTCCATTGTTTAAGATGAAGCATTTGCATCCAAATGCCCGGAAATGAGAAACACATGGTTTATTACCTTTCAATAGTTCATAAGGGGTTTTGTTTAAACCGAGTCGGAGAAGAACTCTGTTGATAATATAGGTAATATTATTCACTGCTTCTGCCCAAAATATTTTAGAATAATTTCTATCACATAACATTGTGCGTGCCATCTCTTTAAGTGTTATATTTCTGCGTTCCAAAACACCATTCTGCTGTGGTGTTCTCGGCGCTGAATAATTGTGACTGATTCCATGTTTGTCACAGAATATCTGCATAGCCTTGTTCTGGAACTCCGTTCCATTATCAGTTCTGATGCTCCGAATTTTTTTATCTCATTCACTGTGGATCAACTTGTAGAATCTCTTGAAGTCATCAAATGTTTAACTTTTGTGCTTCAAAAAGAAAGTCCATGTAAATCTCAAAAAATCATCAACAATGACTAATGCATATCTTTTACCACTTTGGCTCAAGCATTGAATAGGACCAAATAGGTCCATATGTAACAAATGAAATGGGGTGCTTGATGTGATGTCTTCTTTTAATGTAAAGCTAGATCGGGTCTGATTACCTTTTGATCAGAATCACAGATTCTATCTTCGTTGAAATCAAGCTTGGGTTATCCTCGAATGATATCATTTTTGGAAATCTTCGCTAGCGTATGCATGGAAATATGTCCCAACCTCTTATGCCACAACCAAGGGTCTTCATTATGTGCAACTAGGCATTTAATTTTCTGATATTCTAACTCATCAAGTGAAATGGCATATATATTACCTTTTCTCTTTCCTTTAAAAATCACACAATCAGAAGCGGGATCAATGACTTCACACAAATCAGTCTCAAACTTCACTTTATATCCTTTATCGCATAATTGACTCATGCTTAAAAGATTATGTTTCAAACCATCAACATAATAAACATCAGTTATGCATGAGGAACGATTCTTACCAATCGTTCCTTTACCTTTAATGATTGCCTTGTTGTCATCTCCAAAAGTGACTGTTCCTCCATCAAACTTTTCAAATGTTATAAATAAAGCTTTGTTGCCAGTCATATGTCTGGAACATCCGCTGTCTAGAAACCATCTGTGTTGCATGGTTTTAGCAGCATGTTCTTGTACACAAACGTTAGAGTAAACTCTTTGGTACCAATACTATGGGTCCATGTGGGCTAGTAATAGCAATGTAATGTTGTTTCAAAACATCCTTTGGAATCCATTTTCTAGTAATAAACATCCTTTAGAATCCATTTTCTAGTAATATGAGATGCATGTGGATGATGTCTAGGAATGGGTCTATTTTAATCTCTTCTGAAATCATAACATGGAGAATGTGAGTCTCCCTTAAACGAGCTGGAACTACTCTTACTTCTTCTAAGAAGAAGAGGAGGGTGTACCATGGGAGCGGTACGTGAAGAGCTTCCTCTTTCAAATTGAGTTTCATAAATGTAAGGAGGTTTAGAAAACCTTATTGTGGGTTGATGTTGCCTGGTCTTAGGTGGAGATCCAGAGGAACTCTCCCTCTTAAAATCAATCGGAACTCCTTCCTTAACTCTGAATGAAAATCTCATAGGTTTAATGCCTCTAAGGTCATTTACTCGATGTTCTAAATCACATATCTCATTTTGCAAATCTATTCTGTTTTCTCTTTCATTATTCAAATTGAAAGTGCTCGCATCTAGTTCACATTGTAATGTCAAGTTCACATCCTGAGAATCAGTATAAGAAGTCGTCATGACCTCAAGCTCAAGTTTAAGCTTTCTATTTTCATCCTTAACTTCGGTGAGCTTCGCTTTATACCTCTGAACTTTATCAACAAGTCTATTAATCATGTCAATCATATATTCTTCATTATCAGTATTATAATTAATGGAATCGTCTGAGCTTACCTCGGAGTTTGTCATAAGACAAATCTCTTCTTCATCTGTACAGGAACATTCAGATTCACTCCAGTTTGCGAGATAAGATCTTTGCCTTTTTTATCTTCCTTTGTTTTAAGAACTGGACATTCATCTCTCACATGTCCTGGTTTTTGACAACCAAAACAAATGATCTCATTGCCTTTAGCGTAGGTCTTTTTCTTCTCAAAACTTGCGTTCTTCTTTTCAAAATTCGGATTCTTCTTTCTATGAAAGAATTTCTTCATTCTTCTTGCTAACATAGCAATTTCTTCATTTTCACTGTCATCATCACTTATGGGCTTTGTTTTCAAGGTTCCTTTGAGTGTAATGCACTCTCTGGACTTCGTCTCTTCATTACTATCCATGTTCAGCATGGCGAGTTCATGAACACTTAACTTTCCTGTGAGCTGTTTAATACTCATAATAGTCAAATCGTTAGCTTCCTCAATAGTGGCTTTCAAATTACACCAAGATTTTGGTAGAGACCGCAGTAATCTACTGCACTTTTCTTCTTCGGTAAGAACCTTTTCAAGAGAAACTAGATTGTTAGTCAACTTTGTAAAACGAGTGCTTGACTTGGCAACATTCTCATCGGGTTTCATCTTGAACATTTCAAATTCATGCACCAACACATTAAGTCTAGATTTCTTAACTAAATCAGTGCCTTCATGAGTAATTTTCATTTTTATCCACATCTCATGAGCTGAAACACATGTTTTAATTTTTTCAAACTCTTCGGGATCCACAGCAGAAATAAAAGCATCTTTTGCTTTAGCATTAGATTGTGCCAACTTTTTTCTGTTGCAGTGTACGTGCTTCGTACACTGCAATATTAACAGTAGGAATAACAAAAGCATTTGTCACACATTCATACATGTCAAAGTCATTTGCCTCCATCCAAATAAGCATTCTATCACTCCAATAGCTATAGTTCGTCCCATCAAAGAATGGTGGTTTGTATGTGGACTGCCCTTCTCTTGTCATGATCGTTAGCTTAGAATTTGAAAAATCCGTGGAATAAGCTAAGCTCTGATAGCAATTGTTGGCCCAGAATAGACTAAGAGGGGAGGGGTGAACTGGGATATTCAAGTCTCAATGGAAACTTAAAATCTCTTGTGAAATCAGGACAAACAGTTTATACAAAGATGTTTCAAAACCGATATATAAATCAAGTAATGCGTTGTGGAAGATATGTTTTAGAATAGAAATAAAAAGATAAGGGATAGAGTTTGACACCACGATTTATACTGGTTCGGCTGAAGCTTACGTCCAGTCCCAGATGCCTTAGCCTCGAGCTTGTGTCCTCTAGTCTGAAAACAACTCTTGCCTTAACGGTGACAAGAAAATCATACAAGTTTGAAGCTCACTCTCTAGCGGCCAACTAAGAATACAAATACAAGACAAGCTGCTTACCACACTACCTAGTGCTCACACTCTCTTGTTTTGTTTTGGGTAACCGAGAGAATTTTTCTTACCTTACAAACAACAACACTTTTCAAACGTTTAGTAGCTCGAAGTAATTCAACAACAATAAGGATTTGAAGAGCTTCTTTGCTGAGTATAAGATCGTGCGCGTGTTGGAATGAAGGCACCATCATGAATATATAAGCACCCAAAAAGCCTTCAAACTCAAATGGTCAGGAACCAATGAATAAGTCAGCGATGGCTATTGTCCCGAGGATAATACTTGTCTCAACATTCTGACAGCCTCTGAAGATCTTTGACATTCTTTCATCGATCAATGCAATGGCAGTGGATATTAGCCACAAAGTCTCAAGCGTACATGCTAGGTGTCACATAAACAACTAAGATGCAAATAATAACTGAGATATATCATGTGCAAATAAATCAAAAGATCAAATCGGTCATTTTATGCAAAATATGATAATTTGAGAGTAAACACAAAAATATCATGATATGAGCAGGTTATGTGAGAGTAAGTAATATCAGGAGTAAATTAAAATTTAAATAAAAATAAACGATCGCGTAAATCATGGAGATCCTAATAGAGAGACTCAAACGGTCATCGGTCAAGTGTTATGTAACAGGGATTCCAGACACATAAGACATCATCACTAAATGTTAGTATATGATATCATCACTAAATAATCTTCATCAACCATCAAAACAAAAACTTACGAACTAAAGTAATCAAATAAAAAACCAAACATGAGGCTCCAAGAGGTTCTTAAGCTAGGCGACGCCCGTACACTTGAATGCTGATGTTTGGTTTTTAGAGGGAAGAGTCCAACGTGGTGCTGCTCATGCGAGAGTTTAAGCGGCATGCCCGGATATAGAACCGAGCACGGGTACATGCCCGACAAGCTTGTGATCTCGACCTCCATGATCAAGGCCGTGTGCAGCGGCCTCCTGATCTCGGCGTTTATGAGATCGGTGATGAGAAAGTTAGAAGCGGAAACAATCTCTCTACCTCGCTAACCACAATGAATCGAGCACAATCACAAAGCAACACACAAGGAGACAATGGAGGAAATCAATTCTCACTTCTAGGAAAACATTTACAATTTTTCACCTGGAATACAAAATCCTCCAGTCTCCTGTTTCCCGCTTGGGAACCTCACATATATAAGCAATTACAACCAATAAGAATAATTCACGTGTCCCTCTGGGAAAACACTTACAATTTTTCACCTGGAATACAAAATCCTCCAGTCTCCTGATTCCCGCTTGGTGACCTCACATATATAAGCAATTACAACCAATAAGAACAATACACATGTCCCTAGGTTGTAACTAATTCTAGCACATACTCCTAGGTCAGCTGACTAGCACACAACCCGAGGTAACAAACTGACTCTAAACCTAATGACTGGGGCGTCGGCCTCTGTGGCGTAGCTTCCTCTGGAGTAAACTGCCTGTGGTGATAACAGCTGTCGCTATCCACAATAAGCATTGACATCAATTCCAACACCTGTCCTCAAACATTATGACATCATGAACAATGTCCATCCCCAAGGACTTGTTCATACAACATCAGAATCATGTGTTAGTTCATCGTGTCGCTATCAGTCTCAACCCTGGGAACAGACGTCATAGTATCCCATCGCCATGGCGTCAACAGAGTCTAAGTCTTGTACCAGATCTCCTCGAGACCTAAAACTTAGTACACATACCAAGCAAAACAAGACTATCATCATGGATACCCACGACGTCATGGAATCATCTTGGATAATTATATCCATCAAACCATCGTCGTAATGTCTACGACTTCAACAGAAACTCTGGCGCCTCCATGCCGTCGCCATTGCCTTGAGCCTCAAGCATCAACATATGTTGAGAAAACCTCAACAAAGCTCTCCCTTTTCACATATGTTGAGCAGCATCCATGAGTCCTGCTGTCCCACAGCATCTCTTGAACTTTTTCGGAGATAAAACCTTGGTAAGCATATCAGCACCGTTGTGATCAATGTGAACCTTCTCCAGGTTAATGAGATTGTCAATCACTGCATCTCGAGTCTAGTGTTACCGCACATTAATGTGCTTTGATCGATAATGGAACGCAGAATTCTTTGCTAAATGAATAGCACTCTGGCTGTTACAACGCAACATAAATTTCTCTTGTTTAATCCCCAACACAGTGAAGAACCTCTTCATCCACAGAAGTTGCTTCGAAGTTTCTATTGCGGCGGTCAACTCAGCTTCTGTGGTTGATAAAGCCACACATTTCTGCAACTTGAACTGCCATGACACAGCTCCCCTGCAAAGGTCATCAGGTAACTTGTAGTAGATTTCCTTGAGTTCAGATCCCTCGCCATATCCTCATCAGTGAAAGCTGTCTGCATTGGAGACTCGTCGCCATAGCATAGAGCTAAGTCTGATGTACCTTTCAAGTACCTGAAGATCCACTTCACCACCTCCCAATGCTCTTTACCCGGATTGGACATGAATCTGCTTACTACTCCAACTGCATGAGCTATATTCGGTCTCGTGGCAATCATTGCATATATCAAACTCCCTACTACTGAAGCATAGGGAACAGTTCCCATCGGTAGTCTTCGGAGACTGATCATGGCGAAGCTTAAAGTGTGGAGCCAATGGCGTCGACACTTCTTTAGTTCCATCTAAGCCAAACCACTTCAAGATCTTCTCAACATATCTTTGATGGGATAAGTATAACATCTCATTCCATCGAATAATCTCTAACCTAAGCATCTTCTTGGAAGCTCCCATATCCTTCATTTCAAAGGCTATGTCGAGCCCTGCCTTCAACTCCTGAATCCTTTTGGTGTTCTTGCCCACAATGAACATATCATCAACATACAAGAGAAGAATAATGAAGTCATCTGAAGAAAACCTTTTCACAAGAACACAATGATCTGAAGCTAACTTGGCGCAGCCCTACTCTTATATCGTCGCCTCAAACTTCTTGTAGCATTGGCTTGGCGCTTGCTTGATCCCATACAGGCTTTTACTCAGCTTGCACACCAGGTGTTCCTTCCCCTTCTCTACAAAACCCTCGGGCTAATCTATATAGATTTCCTTCTCAAACTCACCATTAAGGAATGTCGTCTTCACATCCATCTGTTCTACCCTGAGATTCAGGCTAGCTGCGAGGCCCAAGACTATCCTTATAGAGGACATCTTGACAACTAGGGAAAAAATCTCATCAAAATCCACACCTTTCTTTTATGAAAACCCTTCACCATAAGCCTCGCCTTGTACCTGGGTTTCCCATCAAGCTCTGCTGTCTTGGTTCTGTAGACCCACTTATTCTTGAGTGGCTTTTGCCCCTTGGGCAGCTCTACCAAATCCTAAGTGTCGTTGACCTTCATGGACTTCATCTCTTCCTCCATGGCATCAAGCCACTTATCCTTCTTAGCATCTTCCAGTGCTTCATGATAAGTTTCGGGCTCCCC
>JAOWBR010067057.1:0-15175 GCA_028571145.1 Dionaea muscipula
GGATATTGATTGACATTTTTCCAATTACAATGTGATTTAGCGGCCCCTCGGACTTGTTAGTGGAAAAGAAAGAAAAAGAAAAGAAAGAAAAAGAATGGAAAGTGAATTTTATTTGGTTAAAATTAAAGAAAATAGAAGGACATGAGTTTTACGGGGATTTGGATATGTAAAGTAGAAGAAAAGGAAAAGAAAGTTAAAAACTTTATATCTATTATACCAGGAAAGAAAACACAACCAGTGTTCCAAAAAAAACAAAACCACACTATTCCAAAAAACAAAACCACACTATTCCAAAAAAACACAACCACTCTTCCAAAAAAGAGCTCTATTAAAAAAGAGCTCTATTAATATCACCAACAAAAAAAAGGGAAGTTTTTTGTATTCTCACATAACAAAATACTTGCATACAAAAGAAATTCGCCTAGTTTACATCATAGCAGATGTTCTTATATAATACAACGATAGATATAACCGAGTTGAAGAAATAAGTTCAACAAACTGTTAGTGATAAAGTTGTCAAATATATGAATCACACATCATATTGTCTAGAAGAGTTGTGCGGTACTCAATTGGGCAACTGAAAAATTCTCTGACTCTCTCGACATCAACATTGAGAAACTTGTAAGCTTTTAAAAGTAAAGGTTATTCAACTCCAATATTCTGTGTACTTCTTCAGCGGAGTAAACTCTTGGTCGAACTTCTCTTAATATGGCAATACCTCTCTAAGTGCTTCAGTTACACCTTCAAATCCGTGCTTCAAGAACACGTCTGCGCTATCATCCAATTTTCCCTTGCGCTTTTTACCTTTTGAGTAGAGGTGATCATAGGCGAGCTTAGGCCGGGACTCGCCCTTATTTCAAGCCATTCCAGAAAATTGGGCGGGCCGAGCCTCGGCCCATGGGCTTAAACTCGTGTCCAAGCCCACCCATTACGATTATTGGGTCGGGCCGGGCCGCCCATGGGCCGACAATATTTTCTCATCATTAAAAAACTTCAATACATCTCTTCTCAATGTATGTCTGCTCATTACTTAAAACTGAGGACACATACTGAAACCATATGCCTAAAATTTTGGTTCATCACATATAGTAAACAGATGTGCACCAACGATAACAAACATGCATATTGACCTACAAACCTCTTCTAAATCAGGATTTAGATTTCTTAAAGACAAAGACTTATGAGCAAAAAGCCTATCCGAAGCATACTCTTGACGAATAAAATTATGAACTGCACAACAAGTAATTGGGATTTGTCTGGTATCAACTTCAAAATGGAAAATATTGCTTTCAACACACCAATACAACGTTTAATTATGTTTCGACATGATGAATGTCTATAGTTGATCAAATCTTCTTTCCCACTCGGTCTTCCTTGTCCACGATAATCCTGCAAATGATATCTTCGCCCTCGATATGGGGCAAGAAAGCCGGGCATATTTAGATAGCCAACATCGATAAGATAAAATTGATTTATGAAAAAAAATTATTTAGTACTGTAATCATAGTTGATAGTCGCAATAACCTTAAAAATATACCTCCTATTGTTCAACAAGCATAATACAAACAGTATCCTATTGTTCAACAAGCGTCATTACATTTGGAAACTAATCAAACTAATAGCACATAATAGCACAAGCTAATAACACAAACTAATCAAACTAATAGCACAAACTAATAGCAAACTAACCGCACAAACTAATAGCACAAACTAATCGTACAAACTAATAGAACAAACTAATCAAACTAATAGCACATAATAGCCAATATATACTCTTAACGCCTAATATATATCAGTTGAATCAATTGAGACAGAAAGATCAGTTGAATCAAACTAATAGCACAGAAAGATCAGTTGAATCAATTGAGGCAATAGCACAGAAAGATCAGTTGAATCAATTGAGACAATATAGCACAAACTAATAGCATAGAAAGATTAGTTGAATCAATTGATTCAATTAATCAATTAATCAAACTAATAGCACAAACTAATCAAATTAATTGCACAGAAAGATCAGTTGAATCAATTGAGACAATATATATGCCAATATATACTCCAACGCCCAATATATACCCAATATATATCTTATATATATACCCTATATATCTTGATTTATTATTTTTCAGTACAATAAAAACAAATATTCCAATCACATTGAAGCATCCGGTGTTCACAATCGAGAAAAACCTAAATGTAGAGAATTCCAATCACATTGAAGCCCCTAAAATCTACCTGAGAAATGCATGAATTGCTGTGCTCTTCTCAAAATACCATGAAGTCAACCTCTAAATCAAGAAATCAAAAGGAGAAGAGGTAGATTTATTCTATACCAAATCCGATTTGTGCTCCAAACGTCGATCTCAAACCACGACACTCTCAAATCCCAAACTGCGGACGTCGATCTTGCTCTTTGCTCTGCTCGTCGACGCTATGGAGGAAGAGAAGAAGAAGTTGATGGCGCGGTGGAGCGGAAGAGAAGTGAAGGAGATTGGAGATGCGGGAGAGAGAAATGAAGGATGAAGGAGATGCGGGAGAAAGAAATGAAAAAGAAAAAGTGAGACGACAAAGGAAAAAAAAAAAAAGGGTTGGACTGGAGATTGGACTCGAACGCGAGTCAGGCGAAAAAAAAATATTGGACCATTTTTCGTGTTTTCCAATTTCAATACAAAATGCGGAAAACACCAAAGTGGTGTTTTCTAATTTTTCAACATTTGTATACATATGTTTTCCAAAAACAGAAAATGAAATAGGCTAACCAAATGCGTTTTGTGTTTTTTGAAAAGTAGAAAACGGAAAATGGGCTGAAAACGCCCAAACCAAGCATGCCCTAAATAACCCCCTTGCATTTTCTGGTCCACGTTGACAGTATTCTTTCAAGTGGTAACACACACCTCTATAGGGAGCAAGCAATCGACTTCTCAACATATACGCAACATCAACAAGATAGTATTTCTCTAATAAAAAGTTGTGAAGGTTATTATATTATTTTTGTTGGTAGAATCTTACAAAAGTATAAGTTAGAAATAGTAAATACCTGGGGGAATGATCAATTTATCTTGTCTACTTTGTGCATTTTTTATAATTCTTGAATCAGATGCAATTCCTTCCCAACCAGACACATATGTAAATTTTAGATCAAATGAACATGCAAACAACACATTCTGTGTTGGCCAAGGTTTCCTACAAAGATACTTAGGTGCATGAGCGTCAGAAACTTTTACACGGACATGTATTCCATCAACAACTCCTACACAATCCTGAAAAAATAATGCAACTTAAAATCCCATACTAATTGTTGTGAGTTGTGTGTTTGAGTTTAATTTATTAGGGGTAGTTTAGGTATTTGACCCTTGTAGTGTTTATATTCTCTTGTTAATGAAGAAAGAAATGAACTTCCCATTGTCCTAATCATCTAAAACTACATGGTATTGGAGCTCCAGGAAGGAATCTAAGCCACCACCTAGAAAAACCCTACCCACCACCTTAGCTAGCCACTTTCAGCCTTTTACGATCACTACCCAAAGCCGCCACCACCGCCAGAGCACCACCCAGAGACTGGCGACCCTAGTTGAGTAGGTCCCAGCCACCGGTGACCACTCTGGACGGTGGCAGCCCACTTCTTCTCCTTCCCGCGGCGGCGCATGGTGCTGAACACCACTGTCAACCATGTTTTTTCATGGTTTGACGTCATAGGATGATAGCATATCTAGATCTACAATCCGTTTGAACCGCTTGCCGACTAGCCGCCGCACGCGCACTCACACGCCACCTAAGTCCTCTATTTTCGTGTGTTTTGCCTTGTCCAAGCTTTACTTTCCTTGTGTTTTGCTTCCACACAACCCCTTCTGATTTCTTTGTCCAAGCTCTTCATTTTCTACTGGATTGCTCTGAGGCTCGTGTCGTTCGTTGCATTTCCTACCATTGGCCCTTCAGTTTACTAGTTGGTTGCTAGTTTGATTGATGTTTCCTGCCGGTACCTGCTTCTCTCCCCTATCGCATACAGTTATTTGTCTGCCATGCTTGTTATATGTGCTTCGAGTTTATGACCCCCTATTGGGTTGGATGTTCATTTGAAATGTTTCTCATTCGGTTCTACTCATGATTGGATTGCTCTATTTGCGGTGATTGGTTCTTGGGTGTGTCGTTCCTTGTAAGATGTATAGTTTTCAGCAGACTTTCTCATTGGCCACCAGTGTTTAGTCGGTCAAGTCTGCCACATATTGTTTGTTTCTCCTTGCAGCTAGATTATTGTTTCCGGGGCATCTGATTATATGATTGGTTCCTTACGTTCACTGTGTGGCTACTCTTCTACCTCATCCTTTCCTGATGTTCGTGTTGCCAATGGTTTTTATGTATTGGTTCGAGGAGTCGGGACAGTTTCCCTTACTCCTACCCTGACCATTTCTTCAATCCTCTATTTACCTGACCTTCCTTTGAATTTATTATCTGTCAGTGCATTGACTCGGACTCATCGTTGCCGTGTTATTTTTTGTGATAGTTCTTGTGAGATTCAGGACCTTCTTGACAGGGAAACTTCTTGGTAGAGGTTGTCATATTTCCGACGGGCTTTATATATTAGACACTGATTCTTCTAGTATGGCTTATTCTAGGGTTTCCTCCACTATGATCTTCACAATCATCTTGGTCAT
Organism: Dionaea muscipula; assembly: GCA_028571145.1. Lineage (NCBI taxonomy): Eukaryota > Viridiplantae > Streptophyta > Magnoliopsida > Caryophyllales > Droseraceae > Dionaea > Dionaea muscipula. Next base: position 4,650 of record JAOWBR010067057.1, read on the forward strand.
CTGTCTCTTTCCAGCCTCAAGAGATTGTGCCTTGAGGCTCAGTCAGTGTTCCAGTTATTCCGTGAGTCTTGCCAGTTTGTCAAGCATCCTTGAGCCACATATCTGCCTCAGAGTGATACATGGACGTCTGCTTCTTTTGAATTGGTTCATTCTGATATTTGGGGACCGTGTCCAGTTCAGTCTCGTTTTGACTTTCGCTATTTTGTGACTTTCGTGGACGATTATTCCCGCATGACTTGGTTATACTTGTTGCGGTCTCGTGGTGAGTTATTTTCTGTCTTTTTCGCCTTTTGTACTGAGATTCATACATAGTTTTCTGTCCACGTTCGTATGCTCCGGAGTGATAATGCCAGCCAATATTTCTCCTCTCAGTTTACGGCCGTTATGACTTAGCATGACATTCATCAGTCTTCTTGTCCTAATATCCCTCTTCAGAATGGGATTGCAGAGCGGAAGAATCGTCACTTGTTAGAGGTAACTCGAGCTCTTATGTTTCAGACGGGTGTGCCGAAGATGTTTTGAATTAAGGCAGTGTTGACTGCCGTATATTTGATCGATCGGATGCCATCGTCCGTCCTTCAGGGGAAGGTACCTTTAGTGTTATTTCCTAACCAACAACTCTATCCATTGCCCCTTTGTATTTTTGGTTGTGTGTGTTGTGTTCGAGATATCCGACCACATCTCACAAAGTTGGATCTGAAGTCCTTGAAGTATCTTTCTAGGATATTCTCGTACGTAGAAGAGGTATCGATGCTACTTTCCTGAGTTGGAACGATTCTGTATTTTTACTGATGTGGTCTTCGATGAGATTATTCCGTTCGGCTCTTCTTGACCCTCACTTGGGTCACCATTTGACTCCACTTCTTTTGTGGCTGACGATGATCTCGTCTATGAGTTGCGTACGATTCTATCGTTGTCTCCTCCAGTTCTGACGTCTTCACCTGCCCCACCACCCGCCCCTCTTCTTCGTGTTTATACCAGTCGCCCTCGTCAGGTCCTTGAGCCGGTGGCCCGTCTAGATGAGCGTGTTTCTCCTCCTATTGTTGCTTCTACAACGGCTACTCCTGGTTTGGATTCTTTGCTGGTTGTTCTTGGTCCTACTTCTTCATCTCCTATTGTGGCTTCGTCTCCGTTGGCCCCTTCGTCTTCTTCCCATTCTGATTTAGATCTTCCGATTGCCCTGCGGAAGGGTCAGCATAGTTGTGCTACGTATCTATGTATCCTATGTCTGCTCATTTTTCTTATACTGGAGTCTCTTCCTCATTGCAGGTGTTTGTTTCTGCTTTGGACTCTATTTCTATTCCTCAATCTTTATCCAAAACTTTTTTTTCCCCGGGATGACAACAGACCATGTGTGAGGAAATGAAGGCCCTTGAGGCTAATCAGACTTGAGATCTTGTTCTCTTAGCTCCCGGGAAGACGGCTATTGGCTGCAAGTGGGTTTTTGCTCTGAAGGTAAATCCAGATGACTCTGTTGCTTGGCTCAAAAGCCCGATTGATGGCCAAAGGATATGCCCAGATTTATGGTGTTAATTACATCGACACATTCTCTCCTATGGCCAAGATGGTCTCTGTTCGTTTTCTGATTTTTTCTTACCGCTTCGTCCCATTGGCCTTTGCATCAGTTAGATGCGAAGAATACCTTCCTTCATGGTGCTTTGCAGGAGGAGGTGTATGTTGAGCAACCTCCTGGGTTTGTTGCTCAGGGGGAGTTTGGCTATGTTTGTAAGTTGAAGAAATCTTTGTATGGCTTAAAATAGTCTCCCAAAGCTTGGTTTGGGAGGTTTAGTTCAATTGCGTTGGAATTTGGTTTACGGAGGTCGGCAAAGGATCACTCAGTTTTCTTTAAACATTTTGATGCTAGGTGTATCCTTTTGATTGTCTATGTGGATGACATTGTGATCACCGGTGACGATAATGTAGGGATTACAACCTTGAAGGCCTTTTTTGCAGACACAGTTTTAGACCAAAGATCTTGTATATTTGAAGTATTTTCTTGGCATCGAGGTAGCTCGTTGAAAGCGCGAGATTTTCTCATCTCAACGCAAGTATGCTCTTGGTTTACTTCGAGACACTAGTATGATGGGTGTGAAGCCGAGTGATACTTCTATGCTTCCTGGAATGAAGCTTGCACCTGAAGAAGGTGAGACATGTGATGATCCAAACAGGTATAAGCGGTTGGCGGGTAAGCTAAATTATCTTGTCATCACCTCTCCACATATTGCTTTTTCTATATGTGTTAGTCAGTTTATGTCTGATTATCGAGCTCCTTATTGGGAAGCTGCATTGCACATTCTCAGATATATCAAGGAACATCCCAGTCGAGATCGGCTATATAGTGATCATGAGCATCGTCGGATATAGGGATTTTCTGATACTGATTGGGTAGGTTCAACTTTTGATAGGAAATCCACGACTGACTATTGTGTGTTTATGGATGGAAACCTAGTCTCATCGAAAAGTAAGAAGCAGTCGAATGTTGTCCGCTCCAGCACGGAATTAGAGTATCGTACCCTTGCACATTTTTCCAGTGATGTTACCTTTTTTCGACAATTACTTGATGAGTAGTATTATTATTCAACTCCTCGGCCCACTCAGCTATGGTGTGACAGTTTGTCCGCAATCCATATTGCGTCATACCCTGTATTTTATGAGTGGAAAAAGCACATGGAGGTTGATTGTCATTTCGTATGAGAAAAGTTCCAAAGAGGTGATATTGCATTGATACATATGAAGACTACAAATCAAATTACTGATATTCTCACTAAGTCTTTAGTAGGAAGTCGAGTTGAATTTATTTGTAACAAGTTAGGTATGATCAATATCTATGCTCCACCTTACGGGGGTGTGTTGTGAGTTGTGTGTTTGAGTTTAGTTTATTAGGGGTAGTTAGATATTTGACCCTTGTAGTATTTATACTCTCTTGTTAATGAAGAAAGAAATGAACTTCCCCTTGTCCTAATCATCTAAAACTACAACAATTCGCTTTTTTTATATGGATACCTTAAGTACTCAATACTCACTAATAGCTTGGTAATAAGATTTCAAGAAGAGGCACACCTTAAAGTATGGGTAGAATTTAGGATTATTCAGCACCTCCAGGGGAACTTCTGAACCATCTGGTTGTTTAAGAAACTAATCTTCCAAAGATATAATTGCCTTCAAAACTCTATGAAAATGACGACTTACAATTTTCCCAAAACGACGAAATATTATTTGAATGCTACGATTCCTCATATCATGCGACAATATATAAACAAACATCGCAACTTGTTGTTCAGCACAAGCTCCTCTAGTGTCGTTTAATCGACCATTTTCTCGAAGAATTTGACATAAACGAGCAAAGGCATGTGAACTCATGCGACAAATGTCATGCCATTTCCCTGTTTTGTTAAGATAATCCAATAAGTCCCTCCTTAATTGTTTTTTTCTTAATGCTTCCTCCAGAGTTGACATGTGATTGTAATGTAAACGTCACCTATTTTGTGCGTATAGTTCATAAACTAGTAGACAAACATTTGTGTAATAGCTAGTTGGCGCATGCGATCCCAAGTTTTTATCCAAATATCTTCGTCATGTTCTTCGTTATCCATCTAAAAATAATTCAGGGAAAAGACCAACACAAACGATTTGATTATCACATAGCCGACAGAAGCAAAAGTACAAAAAAAAAAAAACAACAACAAAGAAACACACAATTGAAAACAAAATCACATAAAAAACAGAACCAAAGAAGAAGGGGACCACAAATGGAAAACAGAACTATATTTTGTTTGCAGAACAAAATACATCTCATTCACCTCTCCAAACTAATCAATCCCACATTTTCATCATAAGTGACATTTTTTTAACAGATATAGATTTCAGATTACTGAACAAGCGAATAAAACCTGATATACTCCATAAATGAAAACATAGAAATCATCTAGATCATTGAGTTTCAAAACTCATCCATGAAAAAACGAACAATCATCGAAAAGGAAAAAACAATATTCACTGGCTTGATTGCAGTACAATATTGATCGCACAACAATAGAAAATACACCTCCAACCCATATTGATTCGAAAATACCCGACTCCAACCATACATAACAGTTAAAAATACCCAAATTCAGCTGGAGATAAAGTGAATCAATCGAGGGATTAGTCGGTACCTATCGATTCAAAGTTAGCTTGTTGCCCACTGGCTCCGATGCCCTCTCGTCCTGGCAGCAGATGTTCTTGGTCAAAGGTGAAATAGCAGAGGAAGAGGATGATGAAGGGGAGCTTGACGGCAAATTAGGTTTTCATGAGTTTTGCGTTGGAGGTTTATGGGGGAACAATGAGGAATATTGGCGGCAAGAAGGGTATTTTAGATATTTTAATAATTTTAGATTTATATTAGTTTCTTTTCCTTCCAAATTCCGTCAAATTTGGAGGAGACTATTTTAAGGAAATGGACGGAAAGCCTTCCTTCTAATTTTCTCAAATTCCTTTCAATTCTCATACTTACAATCAAACCAAACACAGAAAAGCTATCACCTTCTTTCCAATTCTTTTCCTTTCCCACGAATCAAACAGGGTGTTAGGGAGGGTGAACTGGGTTGAGATAGGTGTGAAATAGAAGAGGAATACAAGGTGCTGAAATTATGCAAATATCGCTACATCTGAAGTAATAAATTTTGGTGAACAATGAATTCTATTTTCTGCTTTCAAGTCAGTGAAACATTTAGATTCAACAAATCAATATTACACCATCTGAAACCTCCTCCTAGAATGATACTTCTCGCCTCCTCCTTTCTAGTCATCCATTTAAATTTAGATTCTTATGGTCGATTTTTCAATGTTTAAGTGCTGGTTGTTAGATAAGTGGTGAATCAAAATTTGATTTTCTCACTCAACTCAACTCAATAAGGTCATTTCCTATTGGGTGGGGTCGGTTGCACCTATATGCACGCAAGATTCGACGATTTTAGTGTGCTGACTGTCGGCTACGTAACACGCATTACCCTGACCTAATCCGAAGATTAGGTTAGGGATAAATATAACCGTATACAAAATATATGTATAGCAAGAATAATAATAATAAATAATAGAATAATATATCAGACAAACATATATATCCAATGTAATGCTAACGCATACTAATGGAAAAAAAATGTATTGAGATATATAAGAACACAACAATATAGGCCACAACCAATATGCAAAAATGGGACTTAACCTCCCAAAAGTCACAAATCCAACAATTATACTATAATACGGTAACCATGTATCAGCGTATGATATTGAATAACACTGTATGTTAATCTATAAAACCACATCATCAAAGGCCACAAGCATAGTCACTCCTCCATGCCACAACGCTCAATCCCACTTTCTAACTTCTTTTGCTACTCCTATCATGACTACGCCCCGCCAAGTGAAGTGGGACCCAAATTTCGATTTTCTCACTAGACATGCTAAACCTTGTTTATCAATGGAAAAAATCAATCAAGCAACCAGTTTTGGTGCTAATCACCTGCTATATCCTTAAATTTGAAAAAAGTAGGTGGGTGTGGTTTGTCGTGTACACGGTGAGGATAATTCTTTCAGCAATTTCGACTATTTCATTAATTTAAAGTGTATTGGTTCATTCCAGTGGTGCCACCTGCTATGAATGTATTACAGCTTGGTTTCGCGATTTCTGAGAGTTGATTCACTTACAACCATCTTTACAGTTTGGTCTTTCCATTCCTTTTCTCCAACCTATTGGGTGTCTGATGTTATCAGAAAACGTGTACTTTATCAAATAAATTGACTAGGTTTGACTTTGAGAAACCTACCCTACTGAATCCATGATCTTTTCTTTAAGCTAATTTGAACAGATGATAAACTACTGTCGTTGACCAATAACATTTATGTTCTTTATGTGATTGCAAGTATGTTGGCTTTGATGTTTACTTTTGTCAATCATCATCCTATACAATATGTTGTATATTCACTTTCTTGCAATTTGTAGATCAAGAGGGAGATCAAAATATTGCAGAACCTTTGTGGCGGACCAAATATTGTGAAACTGCTTGACATAGTTAGAGATCAGCAATCAAAGACCCCAAGCCTCGTATTTGAATATGTCAACAATACAGATTTTAAAGTGCTTTATCCAACATTATCAGATTTTGATACTCGATATTACATTTATGAACTTCTGAAGGCAAGTTTTCTATCTGATTTGTTCCACTTCTTCACTTTATTTGAGAAATACTATGGTGCATGCGTGGTTTGGGTGCCTTGTGCTTAGAGATATATCGTTTTGATTTTTCATTGAATGCATCTATGGTTATGTAAATAAAAGCCTCTTGTTGAACTAGAAGAATATAAGAATACTCCCATGTTTCCTTGAAGGGTAGTGGCTGTGGCATTAATAAACAGATTTCTGCATTGATCAATGGAACACCACTTACTATGAAGCCTCCAAATGCAGTTCAAGTTGCAAGGATGTACTCATTTTGATAATGCCACCTAAGAAATAGGAATTGATGCAGTACTAGGAGGAGCTTTTCTTGTTGTGGCTCAGGTGATCATGCAATTTTTTTTTGCTTGAACATCTACTGCCTTTTCACAGGGCAATTAGTGTTCGAGTCTGCTATCAAGTAATTTTGATGACCGTTAAGGTAATGTCTTTGGCTCCAATTGCCATGGCGTGGGTTAAAATATGTGTCTTGGACTCTTGGCTCCCAATGCCAAGCTTTGCATTGGTGCTTACCTTTGTTTCTAATGATTAGCTGAATATAGACATTTTCACCCAAAACATGAGATAGCAACATTTTTGTAGAACTGCATGATTTCCAGAAGTTGTGGAAACCGATTAGGAACTTATGCCTGTTCAAGAGATTGGTAATTTAAGTATTAAGTACTGATTTGCAACTTTTGTCCTTCAAACTGATTTTGCATCCTCATAATGGATGTCAATCGTGTGATGAATGACATGAATTAATTGTCTGATTCATTCTCATACGCGTTTACAAATGTTTGGTTTTCTCATCTGAATTCTGCAAATCATTCAGATGGATCAAAATATTTCTTTGCATGTACTAAATTTTCTTACAGGCATTAGATTATTGTCACTCCCAAGGCGTCATGCACCGTGATGTGAAGCCGCATAATGTAATGATTGACCATGAGCAGCGTAAGCTACGATTGATAGATTGGGGCCTTGCAGAATTTTATCACCCAGGGAAAGAGTATAATGTCCGTGTCGCATCAAGGTCAGCTTTTGTTTATGAAACAGGTTAATGCTGTCATAACATGGTCTCAATGGCACACCTATCTGTGGGCTATGCTGAAGCCTACAATGATAGAAGGACATGCCAATAATATTAGTAGGGATATGTCAATAATAGTAGTAGTTATTCCATGATGAGGGCTTCCCTTGTGAAACATTGACATCTACTTCATCAAGGAGTTCATTGCATAGCTTTATTCAATTATAAATACCATTCTACTTTTATATCAATCGGACTATTTCTATCCTCAATTAAGAAAATAGATAATAAAATCTTTTTTTTTTCCCTTGAAGTTCAACTTGGTAGTATAGATTGGTGGAGATATTGCTAATGACCGTTATGTCTGAGAATAGAATGTGTTTCTTAATGTCACACGTTTGTTTTTGATGAATTCTGTTATCCTTCCCCCCACCCCATCTTCCCTTCCTTTTGTTCCTTTTTCTTGCTTCCACACCCTTCCTCCCTTTGCTGGTGTGGTGGTGGGGACTATGGTGTTCATGGGTTGATTTGGTGGATTTGTGTAGCTTCTTGTTTTTTAAATAGATACTTTCATACTTTCATGTAGACGTGGAACTGCCAGTCTGATCAGTATGATCATTTCTTGCAATTGTTAGAGAACTATGTTTATCTGACATGAATCCCCCAAAATTGTTTATTTCAGATATTTCAAAGGCCCAGAGCTGCTTGTTGATTTGCAAGACTATGATTACTCTTTAGACCTATGGAGTCTTGGCTGTATGTTTGCTGGGATGGTGAGCACAAGCATCAGCATATGTTGTATAGCTTTGTTACTTCCGTCTTGCTTCCTATTTGCTCATCCTGAGGTTTGCATCATGCAGATATTCCGCAAGGAGCCATTTTTCTATGGACATGATAATTATGATCAGCTAGTAAAGATAGCTAAGGTATGTTACACCATAACTGAAGTAAAGATCTTAGCTATTTTATGGGTTCCATATCATATGGCTGTTTTCCTGCACAGCACCTCGCTCTATGTGTCGTTTCATGGCCATTAGATTTCTTGTATGTTTATTTACTCTGTCTTATGGATGTTCTCATCCTTGCATGTGGGGTATCTTTTCATGTCTTGAGATCCCTTTTTTCTGTAACAACATCAATGTGAATATTCTTGTCAAGACCCTCTTTTATCTAGGAAGGTTTTGCTCCTTGATATGTTTACTAGCAAGGTAGCATTCTTTTTTGTTGCCAGGGTGATGTTTGATGCTCATGACCACGAGGGTGAATGAATCTTCTTTTACATGCTATTGCTGGATTATGTTGTTATTTTTCCTTGAAATTGTCCACCTTTCCAGGTTCTTGGCACAGATGGATTGTATGCTTATCTGAATAAGTATCGGATAGAATTAGACCTCCATCTTGCAGCCCTTGTTGGGAGGTTGGTGATGTAATCTTGATTGCAACGTCATGTTGATTAGTTTTTCTTTACCCTTTTTCTTGTTTAATCTTTTTTGGGTGACCCCCATGTGTGCATGGGGTGCATGGGGGGGAGGAGCTTAGATCATCAGCTGAGTTGACATTTTTGTGAATTACAGGCATAGCAGGAAACCGTGGACAAAATTCGTGAACGCAGACAACCAGCATTTAGTAGTTCCTGAGGTACTTTCCTTTACCATCTCCAAAGATTCACTATCTTCTCTTTGGATGACTTCCTAATCTCTCGTGCTTCCTTTTCCGAAGGCTCTTGATTTTCTTGACAAGTTACTGAGATATGATCATCAAGAAAGGCCCACTGCTAAAGAAGCAATGGTAACAACCTCGACCCCTTATTTATTTTTGCACATGAAATTCAATACTTGAAGCTTCGCTGTGAAGTGTCAATTCTGCTCAATGCTCTGCTTGTTTTCATACTTTTGTATAGAAAATCAGAAGTATTTTTACGGCATCATAAGAGTGAAACCTGATCGTACAAAAGATTAACTGGCAGCAGGGATATGTTGCATCCTTGGGTGGTGCTATTAATGTTTAATTTCTCTCGTGTATCAGACAAATGTAAACATGCTTCTGTGAGATGCTATTTCATTGATGCAGTCTCATCTGATCTGATTAGTTTGGCTAATGCAACACTTCTATAATTGGGCATTAGTTGGCCACTTAATTGTTATCCTTTCTTTATGTTTCAACTAATTTCAGTGGTGCCACTTGGTACGAAAACCAAATCGAAAAGTAAACTCCTGGACTCCACATCTTAGTTAGTAAATTTGAGAATAATACGGGTATTAAAATATGAATAAATTGAATTAGTATGTAAATTTATATAAAATTCGTGTATTATACGTGAATTTTACTAACATAGCTCCACATGTGAGAAGGGGATTCATGTTAGGGGTGTGGGGGAGGAGGCTGTGAGGGGAGACGGGGTTAGGAGTTTACTTTTTGGTTTAGATTTCGTATTAAGTAGCAATTTGGAACTAATTCAGCTCATCTTTTTCTCAAATGGCTTGTTGCAGGCCCATCCTTATTTCTACCCAATAAGAAACGCAGAGAGCAGCAGAACTCGCATGCAGTGAATAATCAAAATGGAAGGCATTTCCAGGTCTGTTCCTGCCCAGTGACCTCGCATCCCTGTGAGTTGATTAGAATTAATTGACATTAGAAATTTTGGGCTTGTATTGGCAACATCGAAATCGACCTTTTGTGCAGATTAGGCTCCTCGAAACGCGCATTATTGTCATGTTTGTCATCAATTTTAGTCTTGTATTTTGTGATTTGGTTTTTTGCTAGTAATGTTCGACGATCATCTATTTTTCATACACATCATCTCTTCCCTCTTCTCTGTTGAAGCTATGCAAGTTATCATCCTTACAATATTGCTAGTTGTTTTACTTTCTAAATTATATTCTGGACTTTTATCTGATTTAAAAAAGTGGATGAGAGTGTTGGGAAATATGATAAAGAATAAAAAAGATAGATCTTTATCCACTTTTGCTAGTAGTTCAACTAGTAAAATTAGGAAAAGCGGGGTCTTGTGAGTAGGACGGTAAGAGGTAGGAATTTTTTTGGTTGATCTAGAATTTTTGTTCAAGTTACGTTAACATTGCTCGTGCGCCAATCGTCATGGCTCCTTTGAGGGAAGACGGAGAGGGGTTGATCTGATTCTCAGGTTAGATTAACGAAAATGATATTGTTATAAGTTGATGAGTGATTAAATGATGACAAAGAATGACGTAGATGTAAATTATTGTGATTTTTTATTGGATGCGTATCGTGATCATATTAAGGACAATGCAGGGAAATGATCCGAAATCTGAAGTTGCAGAG
>JAOWBR010067167.1:3313-15173 GCA_028571145.1 Dionaea muscipula
TATACCCTTCTATTTCATTCTTCATCTCCAATGTAGGATGAGAGAATTTTTTCCCTCTTTAGATGACTACTTTGGATGACAATTCCTATTCACTCGGAAATTGGTTTGTCGAACCGTCTCCATGAAATTGTTCACCTCATATCCGAGTATAATACCCGATTCGTAGACTCCGAATTCTATATCCGGGTCTCACCCATTTTTTGTCCCAAAGTGGGCCAAAAATCAATCCAATTTCCCCACACTATGTATTATCACTGGGTACTTCACTCAAGTTGCTATTAGGAGTGCAACTAACTGTTGGAAATATAGGTTTTTCTGGTTGATTATTGGCTAACTTGAAGGTCGAAATAATAGGGGACCCGAATATTGAAAACCGAGTTTCCGAGTTGTAACTCATTCTTGGCCATGAGGAGAATAGCTCCGTTAAAACGGTATGGAAAAATCTTTTCCGAGTGAATGGAAATTGGTGATTGAAGTGGGCTCCTCGTAATGGTAAAAGCTATGACGGAAATAATGTGCAAGGAAAATTTAGTTTCCCACATTGGTCATGTGGATTAAAGTGAGTTAGCATATTTAGCTCATGTTGGGCTTAGACTCGGGCTCACCCGTAGCCTTTTCCTTCAACTAGTTAATTGTTGATTAATGTGTTAATCAACACATTAGAGGGATGGTTAATATAAGCATATTAATGCAACTAATTAGTGGTGAATAATAGGAGTTACAAGTGGGCATTGAATGCAAGAGGAGTTACAAGTGGACTTTTAGGTTTGTAACCCCCAATATTTCCCAATGTGAATAATATGATGGATGGTGAAAGCCATCTTCAGATTTATGGAGAAAAACTCCATATGGAAAAGTAGAACATGTGAAAAAGAGGGAAAAACACACACATGAATATACATGAGCTGATTTGATGCACAGCTGTAGGGGGGATCACAAAAGCTGATCCTACACGCAGCAGAAGGAGGAAACACAAGCAAACAACCTGATCCAGAAAATTCAGAAGACTCTTACACGCAACAGCAGAAGAAGAGGAACAGACATGCCGCAGATTGCACAGCCAGACCAGAAGAATCGATTCTTCCCTCTATTGCTGTTGTCGCCATTCTTTGTCTTGCCGTCATCGGTACTTCAAGGAAGAGAAAGATCACCATCCAGTCACATTCTCGTGTTTTGCAGTTCTTGTGCAACTCCCAGACAGAGAGCTATCGTACCCTGGGAGAGCCTATACTATCTAACAACCCGTACACGAACTAGAGATGGTAGGCAGCGTAAAGGTTCTTAAGGGCACAACGTATCCCGCTGGCTTTAGCTATGTTATTGTTTGTTTTCTGTCTTGTTACTTTTGCAGGTTAATATTTGACGTTTCCCAATGCCGTTCGATCAGTTTTTCCGTTCTGCCTGCATAAAAGAATTGATTCGTCTATTCTACCACCGAGTTTGTAAGGATTGAATCTATTCTGTTCTGCCATCAGACAAGAACCGATTCTCCTGACTTCTGGTTACTCCTTTTTAGGACTGTTCTTGTATTCAGTAATTAAATTATTTATCATATTTTACGTGCATGAAATTGTCTATGTATTCTCCTTTAGGATGATTTACCATCCCTATTCCACCCTATTATGCACAACAATCTTAAGAACTTTTAGGAATAGTTTGAGTAGAATCATAAAGGGTGTAGTCGGTATCGCATATCTGCTTTATTTGGTGTTACTAACGACTAACGGTTTCCTATGTTTGTTGAATCTAAAAACAGGAAAGGAAACTGGACATGTTCAGAGGAATCAGTTCTCTGTATCTCTTTGGACACATTGCACAATATGTGACTATTATGACCAGCGCTTTTATGCCCATGGAGGAAAAAAAAAAAAGAACAAAATGGTGTTCCATATTGCCACCTTGAACCTTATGAGGTTTTTGCGTGAGGAAAGACCTGTTCTGCCTAAAAGCGAGATGAACAGACACATAGTGTTGACGGTCGATGCTTGAGACCATGTTGACTTAGTCCGCTAAGATGTTGTGAGAGTTACCTTAGAAATGTCTTGTTGACGTTAAGGGCAAGTATGAGATTAAGGAAGAAGAATTGGTTCTTGTCCCTTGAAGATATGCCACTTGTGTGACAGAGAATATCCCTCGAAAGAATCGGTTCCTATTCCTTGATGGATATCATTTGTGTGTGATGGGGAAAATTTAACGAAAAAATTAAAAGAGACAATTAGCTTAATGACGAAGTCAAAAATAAATAAATAAAAGTGCATATTGCACATAACCCTTTTAATTATACTCATAGAAAAATGTGCATGTAACATTCTATGGTGTTGGTTAGTAAATTCAAAGTAATTGCACCTTTGTAGTATGTGATGAGCAAGATAATTCCTTTACACTTTGGAATTGATTCCTACAATAGACTTCTTTGTGCATGGACAAAAGTGAAAATAGAAGAATGGGAAAGTGAAAATTGTAAAGAAAGGTTAAGGTCTTGATCGGTCGTGCACGACTAGATCATGGACCATAGGTAGTCATACGTGACTATCCTGATGGTTTATATATAGACCTTTGGAAAATTCACCTATTTCAATATTTGAATTGAATAAGATAAACCAAAGTTTTATGGTGGTAAGAGTCTTTACTAGATTGGTTGCCATCCAAAACCTTGAGTTTGGAGGATTAAACTCTTTTATGAGTCATGTTGAAATGCTTCGGCAAGTGTCTTTGAGGAAGATGATGGATGCCCTTGTGGTAAGTAATAGTTATTTCCCCTAATAGTTGGAAGAATAAATGAGAAATTCAAGAGAATGATTTTTTAAGTACGTGATGCTATCTACATACTTGAAAGAATAAAGGACTCTTTGAGTTCATAAGACCTATATAGTTTGAAGATAGACTAATAGGTATGATTTTGGATCTAGTGTGACTTCTTATCTATTGAACCACTCACATGTAAACTTGTTTGACACCAGTGATGTCATGAACATATGTCATTGAATGTGGAGCGTTTACATGAACAAGAGAGTGCAAATAATAAAGATGGACTTGTAGTAGGGAAAATCCCTAGACTACAAGAATTGATTCCTGCAACAATGCAGCAATACCCAATTTTGAAAGACATAAAGATTTTGACAAGTTTAGTCTCATGGTTATGACTTAAGGCACCTAGGGTGTGCATAAGTAAATATATTAGCTTCAAGCTTGAACAACTTCATATGCCTATGGTGAGACCAAGGAAATGACTCTGAAGGTCTTACCATGTTGGTCCACGTCCAAAAAGATAATAGGATAAACTCATAAAGCCCGGAGGTTAGAGATGTGATTATAAATGTAAGATAGTTTTATGTAATCTTCTGATTCTCAAGAAGAATATGACAAATGAAAGGAAAGCTAAGGGGTTCTTTGAAACCACGAGACATGTGAAAGGAATTGATTCTTAGTTGAGTCACATACTGAAGAAGGAAATTTGACAAGACCCCATATGCTTAGTAACATGAACAAAAGTTGTTCTACCATGTGCTATCAAATGTGGGGTCTCTTACAAATGTGAATAAGGTATTCAATATTCCTTGATTATACTCTTTGGTAAGTCCCATGAGAATTAGACTAGAAGCTGAACTAGCTTTAATTAGATCCACATCTGAAAGTAAGAACAGAAGAGGATCCGATCAAGGAAATATTGGATGGATCCTAAAGAGGAATTTCCAAATGGATGTGCTAGAACCTTGAAATCTATTGATCCGAATTACCAAATGTCTGGTTGAAAAGAGAGCTATAGAGCTATGTTGATTTCATGAGCCTTCTAGTCTTCTACCATAAGATTAATCTTCGGTGGAATTGATTCTTCAACAAGCTTTAGAGAAGATGTGAGTTCAATGGAGGTTCCCGTATGAGAGAAACCTTCTAGCATATTAGACTCACCTTTATAGAGTCATTGATACGGAGGCCATCCCAGGTTCTGAAGGATAGGTCATGGTATTGGATGAAATATATCAGAATGGATGTAAGCCTTGGTTCCTAAATGAAATAATGATCCAAGGATAAGATTTATTAGGAATGACCTAAAGATTCCATTCTCCTAAACTTGAAATGAAAGTCTGTATGAATGTTATAAGTCACCGTGCGGTTTGACTATGACATTGAAGTGTTGACAAATGCATCTTGTCAAACACTTTAGAATCAAAGATGTAGTCTACCTATGTCGAAGACATTAAATGTGACTATGAGACCTTCATAAGGGGGGTTTGGTGGAAATCTCCAAATCATTAAAGGCAATTGGAGTGGGATTCGAAGGTCTCATGAGGCAACCGAACTGATCATTCGGAAGGTCACGTGAAGCGACCTATGAGTTACCTTTACTCTTATGATCATGGTTATGAAACGTTAATCGTCCTTCTTGAAATACAGTCGTGATTCACTTAAAGTGGATTTGGACGACTTGTCTCATAAAGTCATCTTCCGTCCTTGATAAGATAGATAGATTCTTTTGGAAACTTAGAGTCGAGAATTCTAAAGAGATAATTGAGCCAAGTTAGTTCAAACGGTGAGATACTTGTAAAAACCAACAAGTATAGTTTGAGAAGACCAAGACACCGACAGAAGTTAACCCTCGTTTATTCAATAATTAAATGAGAGTACACCTCATTTAATTATATCCATGAATAATAAGAAGGTTAAAGATTAAGATTAGACAAAGTCTGTCTTGAAAGCGATCTGAGTCTCCATCCATGGGAAAATCAGTGGATCAGTGGAGTACTTATGATCAGGTCTTGGTGAAACAAGTGTTGCTTGAAAATCTTCCAAGAATTAAAATGCGTGCTACGATGAAGTATCAGTTCATCATTTTCCAAGATAACATGGAGTCTGTGCTAGCCATCTGATAGAAATGTCAGACACAGATAATCATGGTATGTCTAGACATATACATCTAAGACCGATTACCATGAGTTAACGATTCTCTGATTAAAATATCGCTTGTGACTATGAAAGTCAAAGGACATAAATGCGGATCCGCTAACTCTAGGGTTAAATTAGAGAGTTAGTTAAGCACTGAAGGGAATGAGGTGTATAGCCTCTCGGGACGATGCTGCCACGAGGGACAACCTAACCTATATGGACTGGAGATCCCAAGAGGTAGGTTCAATAGGACAACCTATCCGTGTGCAGTGGTCTAACGTCACTGTGGAGAATTCTTTCTCCTTCACTCATTCCCATTGTGCATAAACAGTGACTCCTGCAAAAGAGGGAGGATAAGCGTAAGCTCTTAATGACTCGGACAAAAAGATGCCTTTTGGGGGTATGAAAGAATACCTTCAATGTGGGCGATACCGCATGATACCATAATACCCTATAATGAGAGTCACCTATGTGAGTGTGAAGTGGGGTTGCTTCAAGGAGGATTTTTGGAGGCTAAATCCTTTAAACACTCATAAGACCAGACGGTGTCTACGACCTATGGGACACAACCGTAAGAACGTAAAATTGGGACAGAAGGAGTTCTTGTGTGAGATTAATTGTCTTGGTTTACACCACGGCGGGACAGTTCAGACATATCGCGCTTAACTGGACTGCCAATAGACCAAATGGGTTATCACTAAGGAAGGTTCAAAGCCAAAAGCTACCTATCCCGATGCAAGACTTCTTCGCGGTGGTTTTTTTCTCAAAGTCAGACTTGTACTTCGTGTCGTGTGTACATTCTAATTTTATTCATATGGGGGATTGTTGAAAATATAGGTTTTCCTGGTTGATTATTGGCTAACTTGAAGGCCGAAATAATACGGGACCCGAATGTCGAAAGCTGAGTTTTCGAGTTGTAACCCATTCTTAGTCATGAGGAGAGTAGCTCCATTAAAATGGTATGGGAAAACCATTTCCGAGTGAATGAAAATTGATGGTTGAAGTGGGCTCCTCGTAATGGTAAAAGTTATGAAGGAAATAATGTGTAAGAAAAATTTAGTTTCCCACATTGGTCATGTGGATTAAAGTGAGCTAGCACTTTTAGTTCATGTTGGGCTCGGGCTCGGGCTCGGGCTCGGGCTCGGGCTCGGACTCGGACTCGGGCTCACCTGTAGCCTTTTCCTTCAACTAGTTAATTGTTGATTAATGTGTTAATCAACTCATTAGAGGGCTTGTTAATTTCAGCATATTAATATAACTAATTAGTGGTGATTAACACTAATTAAACAGAGTATTGAATGCAAGAGGAGTTACAAGTGAGCTTTTGGGTTTGTAACCCCCAGTATTCTCCGACGTGAATAATATGATGGATGGTGAAAATCATTTTCAGATTTGTGGAGAAGAAGAACTCCATATGGAAAAGTAGAACATATGGAAAAAGAGGGAAAAACACACACATGAATATACATGAGCTAATCCGATGCACAATAGTAGGGGGGGATCACAAGAGCTGATCCTACACGCAACAGCAGAAGGAAACACAAGCAAACAACCTGATTCAGAAGATTCAGAAGACTCTTCCACGCAACAGTAGAAGAAGACGAACAGGCATGTCGCAGATTGCAAGCCAGACCAGAAAAATCGATTCTTCCCTCTACTGCTATTGTCATTCTTTGTCTTGCCGCCATCGACACTTCAAAGAAGAGAAAGATCACCACCCGGTCATGTTCTCGTATCTTGCAGTTTTTGTGCAACTCCAAGACAGAGAACTATCGTACCTTGGGAGAAAACGTGCTATCTAACAACCCGTCCACGAACTAAATATAGTAGGCAGCGTAAAGGTTCTTAAGGGCATAGTGTATCTCGTTGGCTTTTGATATGTTATCGTTTGTTTTCTGTCTGTTACTTTTGTAGGTTAATATTTGACGTTTCCTAATGACATTCAATTAGTTTTTCTGTTCTGCCTACATAAAAGAACTGATTCTTCTATTCTGTCACTGGGTTCGCAAGGACTGAATCTGTTTTGTTCTGTCATCATACAAGAATCGAACCAATTCTCCTGACCTTTGGTTACTCCTATTTAGGACCGTTCTTGTATTTAGTTTAATTAAGTCATTTATCATATTTGACTTGTATGAGATTATCTATGTATTATGCAATTTATGCTCTAGGATGATTTAGCATTCCTATTCCATCCTATTATTCGCAACACTAACACCCATCCTCACCCCACAAAAAAAGAAAAGAAAAGAAATCAAAACCACACGTGTGCACACACACACAAACACAAAGGAAGGACGTCACTTAATTTAATTCTGGTAGATTTTAGAAGAGGATTTGGACATTCTCTGAAGGCAAGGCATCAGACCTGTTGTCAATTTATTAAAGGTTGTTATGCTTAGCAGCTATTGGAGGAGTGTGATTATGTGAAGTATTGTTGTCTTGTCTCCCATCTCTCAGATGTCTAAGGTTGTCTTAATTTTGTTGCAAACTGTGTTAAAATGATCATGGGTTACTTATAAGAAACTGATTAAGCTTTCATTACTCATGGCAGGGCATTCTTACATATACTCCTCGCCTAGTCTCGATTGATATTCAAGGTGTATTCTATTTCTATGACTTTTTGAGCTGAGTTATTCTTTTTTATGCTGCTTTCTTTCGGTTAGAGTAGCACCTCTTGGGTTTGGATATGTTCTTTTTGCATCATACATGTGAAGCTTCTTTATTATTGGTTCTTGGCAAGATCCACCCTTTTTCTTTTTGGCAACGTAATAAAAATCTAAAGAGGTGTGCAGGATGGTTACAGGGCTGGTATTTTACATATTATGCCAGCTGATTAAATCTGGTTTTGTTATATTGCCTTCATCAGTTGGTCAATTTTATCAGGTTCACATGTTGGGGTGATCACTAATAGACACTGCATTCATTCCCTGACTACTAGTCACATTCACATCCATTATTTTTGGAAGAAAAATAAAGTTCATCTCTCTAGTGATTACTCCCTGTACCTAATTAATTCTTTCATCTTAGCTCTTTGGGTATTGTTTATCTCTCGAGCGATAGTCGTAGGACTTCCTTTTGGGTATTGTTTAGCTTTTTATTGGACCTCAAATTGTTGTCTTTGACTGCATAAGTTTTCTTTGAGAGTAGCATCTCTGTGGGGGCTAAAATTTACTTTGGATGTTTCACATTTCCTGGTCCGTGTATTTTGCGTTCATGGGCACCTTAATCCATGATGTGGGTAAATGGATCTGTAAATGGTGAAATAGTCTCCATTGACTCCTTATTTTTTTAAATCTTCAGTGACTTGGGACTCTTAACTTGCAGGATCCCTCGGATCAATGAGTACAAATGGTATTAGATCAGGGGACCCCTGCATGATTTGTATTGACTATGTTTTCCGTTAACCACAGAGGGATTTGACGGCATGCTAGGGAGAGATTCCCTATCCGGCTGACACCCGGGGTGAGATGACTAGCATGGTTACTAGGGAGGGGTTCCTTATCCGGTTGACACCCGAGGTGGGATGACTAGTACACCGTCTTGCATAATACGTTGCTAGGGAGGTTCCCTATCCGGTTATCACCCGGAGTGGGATGCCTAGCATGTGGGTACCCAATTGCATATGCGCATTGTTGACTATGGCTATGTCGTTGATTCTCGACTCTCATATTGCTTCCATGCATGATGTTGATATGCCATATGGTTGGTTGGATTTGATTTATCGTACATCTATCTATCTTCTGCTTCTACCTAGTGGATGTAGTGGCCCCTTTATGGTTCCGGGCACCTGCACGCGGGGCCATACCTCGGTGAGTTACAGGTGTTCGGTACCCCTACGTTTGATTTGGTCACTACATTCACTTAGCCCTTTTAGTCATTATGTTCTGTTCTTTAAGTATGCCATTTGATTATTACTGACCCGTGTACATCTCCCGATTGAACATTTTGGCACAGGTGAGCGAGCTGAGGGATAGAGGATGCCGACGGGACGGGACATGCCTCATAGGATGGATCTCTCTTTTTTTTATGCATGCATCATTTTTGGGTATATATACATGGGTTGACATGCAATCTAGATACTTGTGAGTATGATTGGCCTCGTAAACTAGACTTGACTGTTGTTACCCATTGATGGGTTTTTGGTGATACACTTAGCCCTGTGTGGGTTGGTTTTTGTCTCAACGTGTGGGCTTGACATAGTATCCCTTTCATGGGCTTAATTGATCTTCCGCATGACTAGATTAGCAACTCTGATTTGATGGTTGTTTGTTTGGAATGATTTTCATGGTCTGGGTTCGGTTTAGGTTTACGGGGCACGTTGACGAACCCCACGGGTCTCGTGTCGGTCTCACCCGGGAGCGGGTGTGACAACGGTACACGGCAGCTGAAACCCCAAGCACCCAAGATAAAAATCTAATTTTTTATCACAAATTTCCTCAAAATCCACCAAATCAACATGTAAATCAGAGAGGGTCATTACCGACGAGATTCGCAACTCGGGTTCAAGGGTTGTCGTCGTGGATCGATGAAATTCCTCACCTAATTTCAAACCTTGGGTCGCCAGATTCCGCAAGCGGCCTCATCGTCGATCATCGCCACTTGGTTCGTCGCGCCCTTGTCGTGCTCGCGTGCGGTTGTCGCTACTGTCGTCGCCTCCTCGCCGGCGGGAAGCTGAAGGCAGGGAGTCGAGAAGCTGAAGGCAGGGTGTTTAGGGTTTACAAGGAGAAGATAAGTAAGATTATTAGAAGGATATTGAGGATTATGGTGTTTAGTGTGTTTAGGGTTTGGGAAATTAGAGATCTGACGGTTGTTATGTGTTACCGCCCACTTTTCAGATCTAATGGTGGAAAATGTCCCAAGACATTTTTTCAAGTTAATTCAAACACCGTTCTTCCTTGTAATATAGACTAAGATTTACTCGTGCTGTCGGCACGGTAAACACTCCACACTCAGTTAAAAATATTTAATTTTATATTTTTAAGTTTGAAACGGAGGAAGCAAGCTGTAGTGGGCTGTATAGCTATTAGCCACCATTCATTTTCCGCAATTTAATAAATTGCTGGCCAATGAGAATTTTGCTATTATCCATTTAGGACAATGTAAAGAGACTTAAATTCAAAATATCTCTTACTTTGTTATCTAGATTATAAATATTTTTATAAAGGTTAAACTTTTAATAAAAGTTATTGTCGAAATTTTAACTTTTTTTTTACTATCAAAATTTGACTAATAATATTATAATTTTAATTTTTTTATTATCCATAATATATTCAAGATCATTATCGATTTCTCCCATTATATTATATAATTTTGTATCGATATTAATTATGTAAAAAAATGTTAATCTATATTTTTAAATGATTCAAGAAAATATAGTGCTCATTGTCTCGAAAATACAGGCAACCTCTAGTATTAAAATTAGGAGTACTCTTTTTTTTTTTTTTTCCCCCTTGCATTTTTAGTGACTTAAATATTAACCTTGTCTTTAGGATCTCTCTTTGATAATATGCTTTTTGTGTAGATTGAACGTCACAAATTTAACCCGTACCTCATCAAGTTACACTTGCTAAGAGCATTAAGAGCATTTCGAGCGGTACACAGGTTTTATCCTCTCAAAAATTATAGATTTTTCCAAAAAAAAAAAAAAAAAAAATGCACATCCATCTTTTTAATTCAAAAAAACCTTCATTTATAACGGAGGAAAACCGTGCTTCAAATGCTACTGCGATTTGTTGAGCTTGTTTTTCACAAAACATTTCTCTTCCCTTGCACGAACCTCCTACCAAATTCAACAAAGTTGTAAGTGTCTCAAAAAGCCATAAGTAATCCTTGTTGTTTTTAAAAATTGCAACAACTGTTAATTGAAGTTGATGAGCAAAATAATGAATATAATATGCTGAAAAATTATAAACCGAGCAGCCCTAATTTATACCAAAAGTAGAATTACATAATTTACATCGAACCAAAGCAGAATTACACCAAACCAAAGCAGAAAAACCAATGAATTACACAAAAATAATACTACATAAATTAGATATTATACAAATTAGATAATAACAGAATTAAAGCAAGAAAAAAAAAATCAAACCAAAGCAGAAAAAACAACCAATGAAATTTACACCAAAACCAAAATCAATCAGGGGATATTACCTAATTTACCTCATCCAAAAGTTGGAAGCTTTTTGACCGGAGAACCAATAGCCGGCGACAACGACGGCGTGAATCGAAGCCAAAACGAATCAACTCATAGACATGCCAAATCGAAGTCAAATTGAGATAAGGAGACCAAAACCAAACCAATAAACACTTGGAGAATGAAGAGGAGATAGCGAGGAGAAAATCCCACTTGATTTTCGCTGGAGAATGATGACAGCAAGGAGCCGATGACGGATTTGAGGGAGAGACCGAGAGAGGGAGGCGAGTGAAAAAGAAATGAAGAAAATAGAGGGTCTCTGTGTGTGGAGCAATGAAGAAATGATGGGCAAAGTGAAAAATAAATGGGGAAAGCGAAAAAAATAAATGAAGAAAATGGGGGGCAGCCACGCAGTGTGGAGTAAAAGGCTTCCTCACATTTTTTTTTGTCATTAATATTATTGATAATAAGTGAATTTTTTTTGAATGGGGGCAACTGCCCCACATCGCACATCGCTTCTGTTCTTTTTTATTTTTCTTTGGTCCCAGGAATCAAAGTGGGGGACGTCATCGAGGATGTCCACCGGCCAAGAATTTGTATGGCGGACGTTCGCGAGGACGTCCACCATTCATTTTGTTGGCAGTTTTGGTTTTTCGTTCTCCTTTCTTTCATGTTTGATTCCTAGGCACTCTTAGGTCTTCATATAGGGTCCTAGGAGATGTCTTGTGCATGTCTAGCATCATGTTTGATTATAGGGAAGGATGTGATTGTCTACGGGATACCGTAGTTGGACCTTTTGGGTGATTAGCGTCGCTTGGAGTAGCTTAGCATTCCAGGTGA
>JAOWBR010067278.1:0-15170 GCA_028571145.1 Dionaea muscipula
AGATAAATATAGTTCATAGGTTTTCTACCATAAGGTTGATCTTTTAGTAGAGTTAGTTCTTTAACATGATACTATCAATACAAGCGTGATCAAAGGCCACAAGTTTGAATTCTGGGAGCGTGACCCCTATTTATTTAGTACCAATGTTCTAAATGGCGCTCGGCGGTGGCATAGTGCCGAGCAACCGCCAAGCGCCAAGGCTTCCTAGGCGGCACCAAGCTTCTCGGTGTTTTTAGGTTTTGTTTGATTTTTTTTATTTGGGTAATTGAGTTTAGGGTTTGGTTGAAATTTTAATTTTGGTTTGGGCTTTTTTATTTTGGGTAATTGAGTTTTAAGGTTTTGTTTGTTTTATTAAAAGTTGGGCCGAATTTCTTGAAAAAAAAAAAATAATACCGCCTTAATCCGCCATTCTTCATCGCCAAGGACCGCCAAGGACCGCCGAGGAGCACCACAATCCGTCGAGGAGCGCCACAATCCGCCAAGAAAAAAACTAGGGGTTAGGCATGGCGTCGAGGCACCGCCAAGCGCTGAGGCGCCGCCAAGGAGCGACATTTAGAAGTGTTTAATACTTGGTATAAGATGAACCAGTATATAGTTCACGCTTCAAATCCAAAAGAGACATTCATGTGAGAATGCGTGTTAAGATAAATATAATTCATAAATCTTCTACCACAAAGTTGACCTTTTAGTAAAATTGGTTCCTTAACATCTAGGTTATATAATGTTTGGTATTTCTCAAGTCAGCCATCCTTAGTTTCTAAAGATTTCCTAGAGAGCACATCATATGAAGATAACAAGCTGGTAGAGTACATAGAATATGTTTGATTCCATGATGCAACCATAGCCAAGCTCCTAGATCATTTCTACGGAACTTAAACAAAGCGACACGTTGGTGACTCGTCACTATTGCACATTTAAGCAAGCTAAACAACTAATTGGAAGGAAGCAAAATACAGGATGTCATGCAACTGCAGTCGGTCCTATACTCCAGAAAAGTTTTCATTACCATGATCATTACGTTTAGAGAACCTGAAGCTCAATATTCAGAAATCCTTTTTTAAAGTATGAACCACAAAACAGGGGCATCTTTGCAATTGCATTTTACTCCTTGACATCTCATCGATGACTTAGCTTCAAGGAATTACCAGTGGTACGAAAACGGGAGAAAAGCTCAGGAAAAAAAAAGGAGGCTAGATATGAGAACATTTTAAAGATAGTGGAGCGAAGCAAAATCACTAAACCAAAGAGACTAATGCTCCAGCACCGAAAAGGTGTCTTTTCTTGATTATCCTTTCAACTTTCATGGCTGTAGCCACAAAATTGATACATTCACTTCCGATCTCTATGGGTAATGCAGTTCAGTTATCTGATCTTCTTGTTGGCAATAAGCACTTTCTGAAATGGTGATTGGCAGCTATGTATTGAGGGGAAGACTAGAGGATCAACGGGTGTTTATCTCCAATAAAAGATCAACTTCAATCAAGTATCAGTTCTTTGGCAGTGAAGCTAGGACAAGATTTCAACTACAATAAAAATCAATTCCTCCGTGGAAAGTTGCAAGAGAAGGCAACATTATCTTGTTTTTTCATGCTGAGAAATTACGAGAAATGTTGTTGATGGGCCCATCCATGGACTCAAGTCATCTCCTAGGATTGGTTTAAATATTTGATTGCGAAATAGAGCTCCTAGAAGGTGCCTCCCTGTCTCCACTGCAATGACCCAAAAATATTGGCTCCTCCAGTTACTGATCTGCTTTCAGTCAGATGAATAATAATAATCTTCTACTACTGCACTGAAGCCAAGGCAGTATCATGTAATATATCTAGCATTAAGATGGAGGAGAAACAATTAATTTGAAGGTTTGACACTGACTCTCGCTAATGGAAAATGTTTATGTAAAAATTTCAGAGAACTCCACTAAACATATTGCTTAAAAATAATCTTAAGAACATGAACTATATTCAACTTTAATCGGTAAAATTAAGAGAAAAGAGACGCACAGAGTCCACCAAAAGGAATATTCTTCTTCCGTCCACAACACAAATGCAAAGGAAGCATAAGCCTGATACTGCTTAGCAATTTGACGAATGAATGGCGTGGCACGTATCCCTGTATCCGAGAAGAAAATGACCTTCACCTTTAATCCACATGCAGGAAGATGTAAGTATTATGGATATTATCCAGACTTTCAACAAAGCTACTAAGAAAAATTGACACAAGAATGACAATTGCTAAAACACAAATGAATTTTCTGACCACTTAAAAAATATGCAAAAAATTGAATGAGCGACTTGTATAATAATAAGTTAGAAGAAACTAATAATATGTAAAGGAATTTAAGAACATACATGAATTACTGCAATGAGTAAAAGAATAGTACCTTGCTATGACTGCTCTTGGCAAAGAATCTTGGCCCCTAAAATATAAAATGAGAGTTAGAAAGAGACCATTCCTTTTTCTTTCTGATGTAAAATAGATCATTGTGAGTTCAAATGTAAAATTATGTGGACCATTGCAGGTAATGAGCCAATTCTAATATGAGGATATAAGACAAACAACATAATTCAACTTCTTCCTGTGTATATCACGCAAATAATAGATTAGCTCTTACAGATTTCGAAGCTCAGAGTACCATAGTAACTAGCTAAATACCTCAAGCTTATACTCTTATTTTATAAACAAAATTTTAGAAACAAAATCATGCAACCTCTTTAGTGTAATGGTAGCAATGGTTGCAAGAAGAGTGGAAGAGTATCCTTATGGTGTGGAACTACAACGAGCATAGAAACCAAGTCATATGTGGCGCAACACAAATTGTGTTAAAAAATATATAATTTATGGATCTTCTACCACAAGATTGACCTTTTAGTAGAATTGGTTCCTTAATATGGTATCAGAGCAGATGTGATCAAAGGTCACGAGTTTGAATACTATGAACGCAACCCCCATTTATTTAGCACTTGGTATGAGGTGGACCAGAGCACAATCTATGCTTCAAGCTTTAAATCCAAAAGAGGCATTCACGTGAGAGGACATATTAAGATAAATATAATTCATGGGTCTTCTACCACAAGGTTGACCTTCTGGTAGAGTTGGTTCCTTAACACGTTGTTGGGTACGCCTATATTATATTATCAGAACTAGCTTCTTTCCTCCCTTTAACACTAACTAGCTCAGTTTAACTGTTAAAGAAACAAATTTATGTAAATTCAGGATGTAAACTGAATGACAGAAGATCAGCTTGGAAGTATGATGGCAAATTCTTAGAAATAAATAACAAACAGTAGTCAGATGATGAGGACTAGATTTAACAATCTGGAGGGAGCAAGTCCTATTTAACCCTTCCAATCGAGTAGAACATAATTGCAAATCATCCAAAAAGGTAGCAACAAAAATTGTTTAGCCACACCTATTTTAGAAAATACACATCTACCAAAATATAACAAAGCATAGCCAAGAAGACCAGCCTGTTGGACATGCTACAAAAACAGGGATGTCCTTTGTTTATCAACAAAAGCAGTCTATGTCCTAGGGCTGTTCAACTTGATAGTGTTCCCATTTAATGGATAGAGTGCATGGTGACACAAGGATCGGTACAAAATCAAGGTTAAACTTGAGGTTTGTGAATAAATTCAACCTTCCCCCATACAAAGGAAAAACAAACACTATTAATGTCTTTGAGAAAGTTCAGTATTACCAGAGTGTCCTTTGAGTAGTATGGAATTCGTGGTAACATGAGTACACTTGTTGCAAACCAATCAGTAACTCCATCAACAGAGAGCTCTCCCTCGTACCTATGTCACATGTCATGTTGACTTAGAAGTAATGCAGGATCAGCGAAGCTAAAAGCTAATGAAGAGGATCACTTCTGAAGCTACAATAACATCAGGAGATATGAGAAGTTCTAAAGAAAGTATGATAAAGCTTCATGAACAAACAAGTTGACAACTCTATTTATGCTGGTCCGCAAAGCCAAATGAGTATAATTTCTTACCTAACAATACACTTGGAGGCTGTGCAACCTTCAGGAAATGCAATCAATGAGGGAAGACCTGTATAAAAACTCACTGAATCAAGATTACATTTAAGAATTACCACCAATCGTTGAAGTAAAAGAAACCTCCAAAAATCAATCAGTTGAGCAACATACAATCTAATCCATGATTTTTTTATTTTTTTTTTAAAAAAAAGAAAGATGACAATCAACACTAAGGTAACGAGTTGGCTATTATAGTGACAAAAACCCACATGCCAAAAAATTCCATGATCCTATAGCTTAATAGTTTGACTCTAACCAAGCACCTGATGTCCACAACAATATAATAAGGCAGGTGCATTAGCATCTCGGGCTACATCACATGGCAATTCAAAAGCATGCTTCCTCAATTGGCCGGCTATCTACGTGTAATTTCCATATTCTAAGTGTAGGATTGGCAAAGTCTTCGTCATGAGTCAACTCTAGCAAATCAGAAATAATACCAAAGAATTCTGAATCAATCTTACCGTTTCGGAAGAAAGGCTGCCCAGTCATTTTCTTCTCAGCAAGGTAACCAGCAAGCTTGAATTCACCAAGTTCTACCACAGCAGTATTTGCCACCTCACCTAAGAAATCACCTGCATATGACAACCAATTGATTGAGCATCGTCCTTGTGTTGCTGCTAGCAATGTCATGGCTCTACAATAACAACATGTCATGCGGACAGGACATACAGACATCGTGATGATGTGGTCACAACATGAAAGTGAAACGCTGTAAAGAGCCTCTGCTTTGATAGAAAAACAAATCATGCTTTTGCAGATCCAAAGAAAACTACTGTAAATTATGCATGATTCTGAATAAGTCATGCATTCAACCTATCTCAGTGCAGTAAACGGACAGATTTTCCAGAAAAAACAATTCTCTAGAATTATTCGCACATTAACTATCACTAGGAATGCTACTGCAGCATGGAAAATCAGCATGGGCTTTGTTAATGTCATTTCATGCACGCTAAGAGATGCAACATATGCTATGATATGCAATTCCTAGATGATTCGTAACATTCAAGTGCTTATTACAAAATAAAAGGAAGTTTCACCAGCAGATTAGCATTCACCACCATGAATTCTACTCTTAGAATTAGGTACATCTGAATTTTAAGAGCATACCAATTCTTTTCCATGTACTTGAAAATTCCCTACAACGATGACTGCCTTGTGAATAGACCTGAAAAGAACAAGGTGTTAATATAGCACAAACTTGCTGTCAAAAACTGAGTCCATGGAGTTAAGCCATAACACATAAAAACTAAGTAAAGAGAGGCATGGCTAAAAATTGGCAGTCCACAATTTTCAACATTTTCAGGCAAAGTAAGCATAGATTCAAGTTCACGCAGACAATAGAAATACCCACAGCATGGAGGAAGTGACCAACAAATAGGATAAGCATACTAATTGAGTCATTAGATAAACAATACAGCATACACTATTTTCCTCAATTATTTTTTACTTTTCTGGCCCTGAGATTTGCTGATAAATCACATTATCACAAATTTGTCACCTGGCAAGAGTGGAGTCAACCATCGTGTAGATTATAAAGTCAATACAGTGTTCTAATAATACACATATAGTAAGTTTAAAGATGTTTACTGTACCAAGGAAATTGAAGCAATCAACTAAAACCTAATTTGTTAGGTTCAAGGTAAGGGCTCAAGCATATCACTTGACACTTCATACCTATATGTAAAATGAAACTGCAAACTAGCTGACTGAAGTAGTATCATAATGAGATCGGGGGGGGGGGGACTGAATCCATAAGGCTCACTCAATAAGATCACCGCAAAGAAAATGAATGATAAAATGAATGATGGATAGAAGGAGAAGGTTTTTCCAGAATTTACATATCCTGGGGAACCATACCAACCATCAGTTCCTAAGTGTATTTTCAAGACCTTCACGCGGACTGTGTAAACAAGAGCGCGAGATTTACGTCATTGATAAATTCTACTGAGGATGATAGGTTGAATTTGAATAACTCAATGTTATCAGTGACATTGTTGATACAAGATAATGGGGATCAAATCGACTACAGTTGGACCAAGAATTTAGTGGTGTGTACGAGACATCATCCCTGAGTAGCTTTAATCTTGGGTTAAGCCCTGTTGCCCAATGGTTACAAACGATGGAAGAAGTCACTACAAGGCTGTTCGACAACAGAGAACAGAATGCTTTGCTATTTATGTAGCAATTATGATTATCACATGCCTCCCCTGCTACCTTTTTGTAATACTCATAGAGGTACTTTATAACAATGAGCCATCATCTCTCTACTGTGATTGCTCAACATTAACCTTATTTGACAAATTCTTAACTAGAAGAATCACCGGCTTCTATTTAATTCAGAAAGTTCTTGACTAAACAACTAAAATGTTCTATGGTTTCTTTCACACATTAAGTTTTTACTCACTCTCCAATTAAAGACCGTGTAAGGCCTTTCAACGCTAACTGACACCAATCCCAATTGAAGAAGCTAAAATGCCACGTTTCAATTAGTTTTCTAGCAGTTGTACGCTTGGAACCTTCTTAACCTGGCTGGGCCCAGCATATACAAAGTATTGGTTGAGTCAAACTCTTCAAGTAGGAAAACAATACAACACACTAATCAAGCACACACTTTGCAGATAAACATCATTAGCATGAATGCACGAAAAGTAGGACTGCAGAAAGAGATGGAAATTGGAACCTAACACTTTTGGGAGATTTGGATCCAGTAATTCAAACATTGCTACAATAGGAGATTATTTGAGGATATAATAAAGATCGCCATCAACAATAGCAGGGGTGATGGTGGTTAGGCATGTAGCAGTTCTGCCAAGGGAAGTCACAACTATGGACAAATTTGCAGTATGCCACATCACTGTGACAACCAAAATAAGCAATACAGCAAAAAGCAGTAAACTGATGGGTGGATACTTAGTCATATGACATGCCTACGGTACAATCTCTTACCTGAACTAACAATGCCTTCCGTTCCCTCAAATGTGTCTGAAACTCTTCGAAAGAAATGGAATTATGATCGTAATGCTGAGCATCTGAAGAATAGATCACTCTTGTAGCCTCATCATGTTTATTTTTTACAAGAAATCTCATGGCAGTGATCATAGATGAGCAACTGAAACTATCACTAACCAGAAAATACTACATCATCAAGTAAAGGAAGATTTACACTTGAAAAACTTTCTCCTGCATACCGCTGCTTCATCTTTTCCAGAACATCCTACTCCCAAGGGAAGATAGAGTGTCCATTATGAAATTAAGCTGACAACAAATAAAGTTAAATTACTTGAAGATAAAGATCAGCATCTGATCACAGAGCTGAATACCCACAACGTGCTCGTCAACACCAAACAGATCATAGTCCCTTTTCCACAGCGGATTAGTAAGCAGCTCAAAAGCATAACGAGACTGCAAGTGAAAGCACATGTCAAGAGCAGCAAACAAAGAAACATCAACCATCAGGTCAAATAAACTGATGCAAGTGGACTCTCCATAAAAGTGATTAAATGTGAAAACATGAGAAAAACCCGGGCATTAAATGTGGTTACCCTAGCACAGACGTGGTTCCCAATTTGCAGGAGAGAATCAGCAAATTAGAGCATAAGTAATATATGACAGAAATCTATGGTTTTACAACCGAAGGCCCAGTCACAGTGGCCATTCAGACAAAATGGAAAGAGAAGGCGGCCTCGGGATTCCAAACTAGATAATAATAGAGGCTACAAAAAAGGTAAAAAAATGAAATCTTAAGAATTTAGTTATAAACCAATACAAGTAATGACTACCTATCTATGAGGAAAAATGGCCAGTGACAAGAAAACTACCATATCGCCCAGCAGCCCAAAGAAAGCTATGGATAAAGCATAAGAATTTCGAGTTGGTACGTGTTGGAGAAGATGCTCTCAAGTGCGAAAAAGATGAAGAAGAAAATAGAATAAGAAATATATGTACTTTCACAATGTTTGATGACCAATTGAAAAGTCCTACAATCATTCCCACTAAAATGCTAATGGAGGGATCAAATCGTAATGGAGGGATCAAATCGTAATACAAACATGGTGGAAGCAACTTGGTTATTCTAGTAGGTTAAAACTGAAAGTTGAACTATGTCAAACCAGCTGCAGCTCCACTTGAATCATGAGAACTCATGCCAAGACATATCAACATAAAACCTAAACCGGGCCTGACGTCTAGTCAGTACTCAGTGCAAGCTGGCATCTCTTCTAAACTGAAAGCAGCATTAGCTAGAAAAGGAAGTGGTAGGAGAAAATAGCAACCACTTCAGCATGCTTTCACTCCAAGAGCTTTTATATGTACCGTGTTATCTCAATCTTTGTTAAGTAGAAGCAGAAGGCTTTTAGCACTATAACATTAATCCCCCAATTTAGAAATATACTACCTAAGAAATCTGTAATAGTATCAAGTGAAAAGGAAAAATCCTTTGAAACAGAAAACAATTTAAGCCAAGAACTTACAAACCTTGATATAATCAGTAGTTGCAGGAAGTTCAGTCCCTGAATTCCTAGAGAAGTATCAGAAATCAGATCATTAAATTTGAAAAAGTAAGTTGAATAAGTTTAACATTTGTCAATTTAGCATGATGTTGTTGTTAGGGGAATCCCTCAAGGCCCGTTTGTAGAGAAAACAATATCGTTTTCTTGTCAAAAGGAAAAAAAGCACAATCCTTGAGGCTTGAGCATGAAACTCAAGGGATAAAGCAAGAAGCTTCACTACAAACATCAGAGGTTAAAGTGTGAAGTTTCAGTAACCACAATTATTGATAAAGTAATCCAGATTCTAAGCAGTAAAAAAAAAAATCAGTTCATATTATGGCCTATAACTTATCTTATTATAGATGAAGTCCAATAAATCACGCTAAAAATAACAAATATAATAGACAACAGATGAAGAAACTACATCAATCACTAATTGGTGGCCTTTATTAAGCCAAATACAGATATCAAGAAAGGATCTTTAGCAAAAACCTAGGACTTAAAGGTGACTGCCGGAACATCACAGTTTCAAGCCTCACAAAAGTAAAGCATTGCGGGAGCTGCTAAACACACCACTTTTTTTTTCAAGCCACCACCTTTTTTTTTAGTTCGGTGGACTTCACCAAATAGTTCTGCGAAGTCTATCAAACAATTCCGCCAAGTCCATCGAATGTTCGGCAAAGTCGACCGAACCTTTTTTCAGTGATTGAAAAAGTGCGCCTAGGCGAGCATACTCCCTCTCAAATTCTTAGACGAGGCGAGGTGAGGCGAGCCCTTGTCGCCTCAAACGACTAAAGCGAGGCGATCTGCAGTGAGGCGAGGCGAGGCGAACGCCAAGGCGCGAGGCGATATGAGGTGAGAGGCAAGCGAGGCGATAGACTAGGCGAATTTTTTTAAATAATGCACTTGGTTTAAAAAATGATCCACTTTGTTTAAAAAAAACTCTCACCCTCTCCACTGTTAAAAAAAAAAACTCCACTTTGTTTAAAAAAACTCTCACTGACTCACCCTCTCCACTCTGTTTAAAAAAATCAACTTTGTTTAAAAAACACTCTCACCCTCTCCACTCTCATACTCTCTCTCTCTCACGGGCACCCCTCACACTAGATTTTCTTTTGCTTTCACCCGCTGGCAGCTGCTGTGCTAGCCACCCGCCACCAGATTTCCTTTTGCTCTCAAATTGAGGTAATTGCTCTTTTTCATTTTTCCTTTTGCTTTTCCATTTTTCCTTTTTCCTTTTTCCTTCTTCCTGTTCCTTTTCCATTTTTCCTTTTCCTTTTCCTAGTCTTTCAACATGCCGATAACGTGTTTGACAGAATGTTTCAATGAACTTTGTTATCCATAATTTGTTTCCTCAAGGCTCAATCAATATCGTATTGTGTTTCGTTTTTATAGCTAATTTTTGTAATCTTTTTCCATTTCATAGATGTCGAATCGAAATGATCTAACTTGGAAATATTCAACGAGGCAAGAAGATAATAACTTCAAATTTAAGTGCAATTTTTGTGAGAAAGTGATTAATGAAGGTGTTTTCCGAGTGAAACAACACCTTTCTGGAGGATATAGTTCGGTGAAGGCTTGTCCTCGTTGCCCAAATGCAATTAGACTAGAGATTAGGGAGTTTATGTCAAAGAAGAAGGAGACGCAAGCTCTTTTGAAACCACAACCAAACTTTGATAAAATGGGCAACGAGGAGGACTATGATGAAGAAGATTTTGACGATGCAATTGCACAATCTGCCCAAGGCTCTTCAAAAAGCACAATGCAATCCAAGACCTCTTCGACTTCATCTTCAAGGAAGTCTAGGGCTATAGGGACTATGGATGTTTTTTTGGCTCCCGATCCATAGGTTGTCGTTCAAAATCGGAAGAGGAAGGGAAAACAAACAAAACTAGATGATAATTCACCGCACAAGAAAGAATTAGAAGAGCGGGCTCATCGTGCAATTGCGAGGTGGATATATGATGCGGGCATCCCCCTCAATGCCATTAATCATGATAGCTTTGCAGTGATGCTTGAGGCAATTGGGCAATATGGCCCTGGGTTGACTCCTCCAAGTTATTATCAAGTGCGGGTTCCTCTTTTAAAAAAAGAGGTAGAGACAGTTAACGAACAAATGGAGGAGCATAAAAAGGAGTGGGAGAAGCACGGATGCACTATTATGAGTGACGGGTGGACTAATCGCAAAGGGAGGGCATTGATTAATTTCTTAGTTAATTGTCCTCTGGGGAGTATGTTCATAGAATCCATCGACGCTTCTAGCTACACGAAGGATGGAGACAAGTTGTACTGGTTGCTTGATGATTTTGTAGAGCATATTGGAGAATCTAATGTTGTCTAAGTAGTGACTGATAGTGCAGCAACCATTGGCAGGTAACAAATAGAGCATTGACTTTAGTAACTTAGTTACATTGTTTAAATAGAGCATTGACTTTAGTTACATTGTTAATTGTTTCAATTCATAATAGGGAGTTTGTTGATGGCCAAGAGGAAACACTTGCACTGGACACCATGTGTGGCCCATTGCATAGATTTGATGTTGGAAGACATCTTCAAAATGTCGATCCTAAAGAAGACGTGGGGAAGGGCCATTCAAATTCATGGTTATATTTATAACCGTACAAGCTTGTTGAATATGATGAGGAGCTTTACAGAGAAGAGAGAGTTGATTAAGCCCACAACGACTCGCTTTGCAACCGCTACTTTAACTTTGCAAAGAGTTTATGAACAAAAAAGTAACTTACGAAAAATGTTCACATCCGAACGATGGGTTAATAGCAGGTATGCAAAGGAGGTTAAAGGTAAACTAGTAGCTGAAATCAGTTTGATGAGATCATTTTGGGACAATGTTTGTAATGCTCTCAAGTATTCATGTCCTTTAGTGAAAGTTTTGCGATTGGTAGATGGTGAAAAAAGCCTCCCTTGGGATATATCTACGAGGCCATGGATAGGGCCAAGGAGACCATCATTAATACATTTGAGGGGAAGGAGGACAAATATCGTGCCATATTTGAAATAATCGATAATAGGTGGAGTGTGCAATTGCACCAAGATTTGCATTCAGCGGGCTACTATTTGAATCCTAAATTCTTTTATAAAAATCCTCACAACATGAAAGATGATACAGAGGTTTATGGTGGCTTTATAAAATTCATAAAAAGGATGGTCTCGACTGCAGGAGCACAAGATAGAATTCTTGAAGGCTTGCTTATGTATGAAAATGCTACCGGACTATTTGGGTCTCCCATGGCAATTAGACAAAGAAACATTAAAACACTAGGTAATTTTAATACGTGATTATGTATAGTATTTTAAGTTATTAAATTTTCTAATTAGTCTTATAATGATATTGTGAATCTGTGATAGTTGAGTGGTGGAGTTTATTTGGTTGTGAATGCCTCGACATACAGAAGTTTGCCATAGAGGTCCCCAGTCTTACTTGTAGCTCATCCGGATGTGAGCGGAATTAGAGTGTCTTTGAACATGTAAGTGTTACATTATGTCGCTGAGTTGTTCCTAATTTTGTATAAATTGTTTTGCATAGTTGAGGCTTGAGTACCTAAATATTACTTGGTACAGCTTCACACAAAGAAAAGGAACTTGCTAGATCAAAAGCGTCTCAACGACTTGGTATTTGTGAAATACAATAGAGCATTGAGGCGTCGACATAGGAAGCGTAACGAAGAAGATCCTATCAGCTTAAAAGACATTGATGAAAGCAATGAATGGTTGATAGGAAAGCCGGAGGAGGAAGTTGTATTTGAAAATGAGGACTTATTGTGGAATGATGTGGCAGAAGCCGCGGGAGTTGAAGAACCTAGTAAGGTTACTAGGTGAAGTTCAATGCAAAAAAGTAAGACTTCAACTTTGGTTAGTGGACTTGGTATACAGAGAAGCTCCAAGGCATCAAATCCAAAAGCACAAAGAGCACGTGTTCCTACCCCTATAGATGAAGATGATTGGGAAGTGGAAGAGTGGGAAGATCAAGATCGTGCTTTAGATGATGAAGAAGAGCAGGATGTGGATGCATACAAGTCGAACGAAGATGAAGAAACCAGAGTTGCATTTGATGACGAAGAAGATGTCTTTATGATAAACTAGACATGCATGTGTTATGTTTTGCTTAAAACTTTGATTTTTGACGAAGAAGATGCCTTTATGTTTGTGAACTCATAGTAATATGTTGTGATTTTATCTTCTAAATTCTACTATCTTTGATAATGAGTGTCTTAGTTGTTCTACGAAGTATATTCTACTATTTTTTTTTAGCAATCTCGCTTCGCATGCAAAAAGCGCTCGCCTTACCTCGAGTCGCCTCGCCTCGAGTCGTCTCGCCTACTCTATTTTAGACCTTGTCGCCTCGTCTCGTCTCATCGCTTTGGAAACACTGAGAGAGACAATAAGAAATGCACATCTGTCGGCAAATTGGTGTGACACCGGTGACAGATAAGATGAGGGAGCGACGTCTATGTTAGGCAAGTCACTTGTGAAGGAGATCGTCAGATACGTCGATTAGGATAGTGAAGTCTATTGTGTTGGATATACGAGGAGCAGGATGCGATCGAAGAAGACGTGAGGTGAAGTGATACGTACGGATCTTAATATGTTGCAACTCACTATAGAGGATGCTCTGTAGCGGACAAAATGTAGGAGGCAGATTCAGGTGGCCGACTTTACTTAGTGGGAAGTAGGCGTGATAGGAGTCGCAGAAGGAGTTGGAATTGGGATTAAGCTTCTGGGACATGTATGAATGACTATCTTTATGGCCGTGTTTTCATTTTCATAAATTGGTACATGATTATTGTAGTATAGAATAGATGTTGGATTTGTGATTTATTGGGTGATCGAGTCCGTTTTGCGTATATCTGTGACCTTTGTTGTTGAGTTTCTTTATATTCTCATACACTTATTTATTAGCATATGTTAGTCTTATATTGGATATATATATTTCTTATATATATTGTGATATTATTTTGCTCAAACCTAATGTTCTGATTATGTTATGACAGTACGTGTTAGGTAGTCGATAGCCAGCGCACTAAAATTGTCAGATCTTGTGTGCATGTATCTAGGGATACTTACGGCCGACCCTACCCAGTGGGAATTGTTGTCCAAGTATCTATAAGTATCTATATAATAATAATAATAAATTAATGAGATTGTTATATTTTAGGATAGGTTTTTTTTTTTCACGTATAAGTATAAAAAGAAACTGAATTTATTGATCATTTTTCTAGATATTCCTCAATGTCTCGGCTATTCACGGAATGTGAGAAGGAGATGACTAATCATCTGCTTCCGGAAAAAATCAAAGAACTTCTTAGGAATTCGGCGTAGTGGTAGCGTATTGAAATAGTTTGATGGTCAGTTTTGGAATTATATTTTTATCTGCACTAGATGAAGTGAATGCATCATGGCACACGGAATGGACAGATAAGAGATCTCTGTTGGTGTATGTAGTGTACAAGAGTTGTTTTCCTGTTTGGGCTTTGTTAGTCAGTTGACAGCAAGTGCCACGTGTTGTGTTTTAAGTGGTGCAATTGTAAAATAGCAGTTGAGGTCATTCGGTTTTTGAGTTGTCCATATAAGGACATTAGTGTATCGGTCTTTGTAATAGAAAAACTGAGGAGATTAAAAACACTGTGAATGAGAGAAAACTTGGAGCGATTTTTCTAAGAAAGTGAAGGTTTCTTTCTATTTATTGGTGAGTTGAGATTCTTATTTGTGCTTTCAATCACATGCAAAAGAGGAAGACGAATAAAAATATTAAAAACCGATAAGAGGACATTTTTATCGCAAAAATATCTTTGTTGATTAATAAAAAGAAATTTAATATAAGTGACTAAAAAAGTTTGTATTTTAAAAATGGTTGTTTTGTTTAATTTTCACTTTTTTTTTAACGATGCAAACTTTTTTTTTTTAATTGAAATATAAGTGTAATATATATGATAATGTTCTTTTGATCTAAACTTAAACCTGATCCCTCGATATATATCCCTTGAACAAATAATGCTAGGTAGGTACTTGATGCATTGCAATTGGCTCCGAATTATTTTTGGTGAAAATTGGCACACTTTTATTGTAACGAGTATATGTAATCACTTTTTATAAGCAAAGAAATTTCTAATTACTTACCGAAAAAAAAAAGAAATTTCTAATTTTTCTTTTAAATTCCCCAAAATAAAATGAAAAGAACAGCGTGCGCATACAATAAAAAACAGTGGACAAGCACAAGCAATTTGGAACGAGAAAAAGGAAGTCCAATTCAGGCACGTACCAAGCGTGCAAAACCATGATCGAGATTCGAAATTGCAATCCATGTGTCCACTTGAGCCCAAGCTGACATAAATAGATCTTTCGACTTTTAATGATCTATAGATAATATTCATTAGGGATAAGTACAGGTGGAATTAGTAAAAAAAAAATTTTTAAAATTGGCAGAATCAAGTTAATGCTTCCAAGTGTATTAAATTTCTTATTTTATCTCAAGGTGAGGGATATAAACATCAAATTTCACGCCATATTTTAAGAGGGTCAGAAATGTTTAAAATATATTTTTAAGGGTATATATATATATATATATATATATATACGGGGAGGTTATATGTACACTTGTTATGACACTACTTATTACACTTATA
>JAOWBR010067389.1:0-11505 GCA_028571145.1 Dionaea muscipula
GGAGGATATTTTGACACATCCAATTACACATTCAATTACACCGAATATTTTCCGTTGGATTTACCCCCTTGAACGGCTCAGATCTCCCCTTAGGGTTTATCTTTTTCTTTTTTTCTTTTTTCTTTTTTCTTTTCTTTTCTTGTTTTTTTTATAATTTTCTAAAAATCTTATCTATTCATCAGGGCCGTTCAAGGGAGTAAATCTAACGGCAAATATTCGATGTAATTGAATGTGTAATTGAATGTGTCAGAATAACTCCCCCGATATATATATATATATATATATAATAAAGCAGAACTATTTTTGAAAACCTAACAAACAACGGTGGAGATATATCTATACAAATATAAAGACAATCAACGATTGAGATTCATTGTGAATCCTGCCCAAAACAAGTCTTCGATCATCACTTATCTCTCCTTTCTCCACTCACAAAACTCTCTTTTTTCTCATCTCTCCTCTGGCAACGCAAACACGTTACACATCTCTCCTCTCTCCAC
Source organism: Dionaea muscipula (assembly GCA_028571145.1). Taxonomy (NCBI): domain Eukaryota; kingdom Viridiplantae; phylum Streptophyta; class Magnoliopsida; order Caryophyllales; family Droseraceae; genus Dionaea; species Dionaea muscipula. The sequence goes on from JAOWBR010067389.1 coordinate 501, forward strand.
TCACAGAACTTTCTGTTCTCTTATCTAATGCTGCAATGCATTGTTCTCCTGAAAAAGGAGAATTAATAATACAAAAGATAATCTACAATCACATCAGGGGTGGGGGCGTTTTTAAAATTTTATTTGTTTGATTTTTTTAATTTTTAATTTTAAATTAAATGATTATTACTTTTTAATTTAATTTTATTTTTTCGTGCGGTGCAAGGATTACCCCTAGTATAATATAAGAAAGGTGAGTGCAAATTTTTTTTTTAACCAAGGTATCTCTGGATTAGTTTTCACGCACCTCAGAGACTAATCTCGTGAAATATGCAATAGTTTACAAACCACATACTCTGGTTAACCACCCCGAAGGGTGATAAGCTCGAAACTACAAGAGACCTAGAAACTCAGGCTCATTTCTTTAAGGGCCTCCACCTAACCCATGTCCTCGTAACATTTTTACCTCGTTTCATGAGACGTTATTCGAGCCCAAAATCTCGAAGATAGGTGGAGAAACGAGACGTTATTCGAGCCCAGAATCTCAAAGATAGATGAATAAAAACCGATCAACTGTGTCACTCTCTTACAGGTAAATTTTTTATTTGATGTCTGTTCTACATATACATGTTTGTCCTATATGACCAAGATGGGGAGAGAAGAGAAAGCGAGGAGTGAAAAAGGGAAAGAATGAGAGAAAGAAATGAGTATGAGTATAGGTAACAAAAAAAATGTTTTAAAAAAACTTCATAATATTATTGGTAAAAATTAGATAATATGATAATCAAATTTTTAAATTATTTCAAGACGATCGAAATTATCACTAATATTAATATAATTTTAAATTTTTTACTATTAGAGTGAAATGTTTATCGTACAACTCAGTATATTAAATATCAACCCATATAATATTAGAACACTGTAGTTTAAAATGTCGAACACGTCAATATAGATTGGTCATGCTGAGTCCTCTCTCTCCTCCACTCTTTCTCCTCAAGACCAGCAGACAGAAATCACAAAACAAGGTACAATACAGAAATTGGATTTCAAAATCGACATTTGGTATTAATTTTTTTTTTTCCTCTTTATTCCTAAATCGATTTGTGCCCTAATGGTGTAATTAATTCTGAAAATTAACTCATTCAAATGATAAACAAGAACCAAAATCTTCTATCTTTACTCACAAACTACAAGGAGCATAGCATAAAATATTGTGTTGGCAACAACACACTCGACCTCTTATTATCTTTTATCCCTTTCTTTGCCGTCATGATCAGTCCCAGCCCCAAGTGAGTTTATCCGTGTGTAAGAAGAAATGGTAGGGGATATACATTACCCACTCAAGACATCGTTGAACTTCGCAATCCGATGCAGCGCCTGCTGAAATTCACTCTCTTCTAACGCGATTGTAAACCTGCAGTATTCAGGAATTCCAGTCCATACTCCACTGTTGATACTCAAGCCAGTAGCCTTCAGTACGGCTTCGCGGATATTGGAATCTTCCAACTTAACTTCATAGACGGCATCTTTTTCAGGGCTCCCGTCAGGTTTACATGAAACGCTGAGTTTAATATGCTTCCCAAGGTAGGCGGATGGTCTCGCCACCATGGAAATGCCGCCATGGGGTTGAAGCACATCCCATCCACAGCCCTCTAGAGTCTGTTACAGATTGCCCAACAGGGATAGATTAGAGAGACTCGGCATAGTTATGAAGCAGGCAGGACCAGCAAGTCACTTGGAACAAAAGCAGCCTTCATTAAATAATAAGCTTTACCACACACAATATGACAATAATGATTAGCTCTATGCAGTTCCTGCCGACGAGACAACCATCATGAGGGCCTAAAGACCCGCAACCGAGACCAAACTTAAGTCTAAAAGCTCGCAACCAGATAGTCACACAAACATATATTGAACTAACATTTCAAACCTAAAGTCTTAACTGTTGGGTTATGGGATCAACACACACTTAAATGTTATTATTAAAGTCTCATCCTCAACGTGAGAATAACTCATACATGACTCAACAATTATCCCCCTTAAGGGTAAGTACCACATCAACACGCTCCCCTTGAAACCACGCTCCAGCAACGTCAGAGGGCAAGACGAGCAGATAACCACACATGAATGTATTGAACCCACATCTCAACTTAAAAACATAAGTTCATGGGTTACGAACCAACACATACTTATATGTTATCTTATTCAAATCTCATCCTCGATGTAGGAACAACTCACACATAATTGAACAGCTTCTCTATCAAATCTCCACAACTACTATGTTGCTTCAATGGGGGGAAATGCAACTCATTTTCTATGCACGAGTTCCAAAAGTGATATGCAACTAAGAGCTTTTTAAACACACATGTAGTATGCACAAGTAAAATGATCCCAGTGTAAGATAGATGCTTCCCCAAAAGTATGAGCACTTGCAAAATTATTAAGACAAAAGGAGAGATAGTAGCATTACCTTCTTCAAGTGCTCAGATCGACTTCTCAAGATCTCTTTGTATTCCTTGCAGAAGTCAATAACATTTCCTGTTTTTTGATCGGTGTGGGCCAACAGTTTCTTCATGGCATATTTGATTGTGCTGTGAGGTTTGCTTAATCCGTGAAAACTACTGCACGTGTCTTGCAGGAGAGATTGGCTTACCACAAGAAACCCAAAGGTAAGCCCTCCAGTAAGCATTGCTAAAGACAATCCACCAAGTAGAGATACACAAAAGGATGGTTTGGCAGAGGGATAGAGGTTTGCCAGAATGACCTCCAAATTCCAAGCATCCTGGCTCTGAGTGTTGTATTCAAGCCCCGAGAACGATGTGTCAATAACCACTCTGGCTCCAAATTTTGCACAAACAGACAGTATGCTTTCCATCTCTTCATTGCTGTAAAGCAATCCAGTAGGGCTTATAGTAGGTCCACATAAGTACACCCAAGGCTTTTGAACTGTCTCAAGAACACTAGCAAGTAAATGATCAGTCAGCTTAAATCCTGCATCTGATTGAGTCGGAACTTTGACCACGTTAGCTCTCACAAATTTAGCTGCAGATACATAATTTCCATTTGTGCCGGCAGGGAAGCAAAAAGTTCCCCCTTCTTGGGTGCAGCAAAGAACCAGCTTGTTAAAAAGAGCAAAGGAGCAGTCTGCATATACAAATTCCATGATGCCATTAGTTGAGAAACCGTACTTGATCTTCATGAATTGTTGGATGCTACTAGTGACATCAGTCTCCGACTCTGAGAAATTCTGTCTAGCAAAGCTTTCAAATATAGCAGCTTTAACAGCTGATGGAATTGGCAAGAAACTCTGTTCAACATCCATGTGAATCAATGAAGAAATATTATCCGCATTACTCATTAACTCTGCATTGCTGAAGACTGAAACGGCAGATGATGCAAATTCAATCATCTTAACAGAATTCGGCTTTTCGCATTCCCTCTGAAAGATATGCAATAAAAAACAGTTTCAAAGCAATGAAAACAAAAAGCAGCCAAGCGTACGAGTCAATACCATCTACACAGCTATGAAGTAGGAACGCCAACCAGCAATGACGAAGTATAATGAAGAGCGAGATGGAAGTAGGGCTTTTCAAAATTAGTCTTGACCATTTTCAGTTTAAGGTATAGTTCTTTGATGTTCTCAGTTCCGCTAATCCCTTGCTGGAAGGGATGATCCCTTCCCCTGTATTGCTGATGCTCAGTGGAGTACCTCAGAGATTTTTCTTCAGCAAAACAGAAAAGGCTGCTTCAAATGGATGATTAGCGGTGAAAGAGGATCTTTTCTCAACTATTGGGATCAAAGATAAATGCTTTGGCAGGCAAGTTAGATGGATTTAATCAAGTGGCCATGAAGAGAGAAATGTTATTGTCCCTGTGGATTTATTCTGGTTTTCTGCCCAGACAGTAAACTATAATGAGCAACGATTCCCAAGAAACAACAAGACTGAGCTGGGGAAGCCCTATATGTCACTGAAACGACACCAGGCAACGAAAAATTTCTATAAATAGGAGCAAAAAAACGGCTTGGCTCCCCTTTACTGTGAGCGGAGATGGCAGCTGTACCAGCCATCATGTATCATCCGAGAGCCATACAAATCAAGATCCTCAAATCATGGCACAAACATAGGAATAGATTATTTGTTTCCATATTATGCTATCAGACAGTTTCCATTTTCTTACTTTTTAATTGGCTATAAATCCACTCTGCAAACACAATGAATAAATCATCTTCTTCCAAAATCCTCACATTTACAATATGGAGAGAGAACGTTTTAACCGATTCCATGACCTGAGAGATAATAGAAGGGCACAGAAGACTTGTTAGTTAGAATGTGGCAAATCCTGTCTTGAGTCAGTGTAGCTGATTGAGATTGAACCCTGCTCAGGTGTGAGGCGTATTTCAGTCTGTCAAATAATACCAAAACAAACATACCTTTGCAGGTGGATGCCGATCAGCCAGATGGAAGGCAAGAAGCTCATGGAATAGACAACCATAATAATATTGACTAGTCAATGCAGTATTTCCTTCCAAAAGTTCCATTGTTCTAGAAAGAGCTTGGATGATGGTGTCATCTTCTGAAATCACAAAAGCTACTTCCAGATCTGAATAAACCTGCAACCAAAATTTGTTTATATATAACATCTAGAAATCGAGCAAGGTTACTAGTGAATTATCCAAGAGGCATTGGCATCAACTATATATAAGAATAATTAAAGAGTATACCTGATTTTTCAATAAACCACAAACAACTGCTGCATGTGATGGGAGTGCACTTCCTGAAAGATATTTCAGGACCCCATTAGAGCTTGGAAGGCTGGATAGTTCAAAGTGATCAGAGATGTCTAGGAAAAGACGAGAACCAACTTCTTTTGTTGCATTCAACAAGAGCTCAAAAGCAGCAGTAGTAACAGCCTCAAAACCAGCAATCCCAGTAATCACAACCTGAGGTTTCAACTTCTTAATCAGTTCTATCATCAAATCCGATTGCCTTGGGGCTTCTATGACAGTAAGCACATGTTCTGAAGGCTCGGGATTTGCATCCTGCAAGATGGAAATATTATAACGGATATTTTCTACAGTAATTACTTACGGAAAGAGATTTCACCTATCATTCAAGAGATAAGTAGCACTCACGGTAACAATACAAGAAAAACACATGCAGCAGTTATGTGCACAAGTTACATGTAGTTCTGATCCGCAGGTTACTTTTTGGAAAATAAACTAGGCTCAGAGCAGAAACAACCTGGATGAAGAAAATGTGAACTGGTGATAGGATGTTGAGATTATTTTTTTTTCCCAGTGAAAGAGATTACTAGTTTTAAGCAAACAGGAAAAGTAGGCATTCTCTGAAAATGCTGTCTATTATCGTAGATAAGGCATGCACTCATCCAAAGTGAACTAGCATATGCATCTTGATTGCATATGGCCATATAAATGGTTGGTGAATAGAAGCTTTTATGTACCAAAAAACCACCAAAACTTATAAAACAAGACATAATTTTGTGTCCACATAGATAACATGGATACTGATAAAATCTGCATGCCAACAAAATTACAGCACAAGGCAGCATAATTAGAAATCTAAACATTACATAATTAAAGAGAACTTTGCTCAAGCCTTTAATCTGCATTAGATAGATGCGGGGAAATGCTTCAATGAAATTACACAGATATACAGCAGATAATCATAGTCCCAAGCAGTTTCATACACCACTGCATTAAAAGGCTCAGTTGCTCTGGATCCATAGTCCATACAATATGAAGGATTTACGCAGAACAGAAAATGTCCTTTCTTGTATTCTCAAATATCAAGAATACCGTTGCCCGCAAAATTTCTTTTCCTTATACCTTACAAGCAATTCATACGACTCGGACTTCCAAAATGTAGATCTTTTCCTACCATGTAGATCTGCTAAGTACGAAGACATAACTAAGGAGAATATAATGACCTAAATTAAATATCAAAAAGCAGCTGGAGACACCTTGTATTTCTTAACAATTCAAAGAAAATCACTAGAGAGGAGCATCTTCAACCAACCAACATTTAGTACCAAAGTGTAGGAGTTACTTGTTAGTTGGTACATCTGCACTGTAGAATAATTATGCCAAAAGCACTACTAAGTAATGGTAAAAAAACACTACTAATTAAGACACAAAGCAATGGTAAAAAGAGTCATATACAGATATTAAGGATATTGAACATAATGGACATATTGTGCTTGGAGATATTCACATCTTGATTGAATAATAGATATGATGTAAAGGTTAACAAGCAACATAGATCCTAAACAACAAAGAACTTGCTCAGGCAACAACCTTTCATTTACTCAAACAACATTGGACTTCTATCTTCACGAATTAAAATTAAAAAGAAAATGGAAAGCAAGGAGAAAAGCAAATAAGTGAAGAATTTCAACAACATAATAGAAGATATTGGCAAGACCAGTTGGACTGTCAGCATAAAAACATATAAGAAACACAAAAAAGAAAACGGAGAGAAGAGGAAAAAGAAACCAGTACCTGAATTTCCAAAGATGTCAACCATTGCCTTGGAAAATTTCGAGTCAAAAGTTCATCAACAATGGCAAGGTGGGGTGAAAACAGCCTGAGGACATCCTCAATCGCCACCATCCTTGAAGGAAACACGACAACATTCTTCCACCAAATAAGAAAGACAGTCAGCAACCTCATTCAGGAACCATCAGCAACCTCAGTCAAGATGTATCAATTTCAATAAACAAGAAGTGATTGCGGAATTGAAGTCAAAACAATTTCTAAGGAATGCATTAGGCTGGTTTGCAACCTCAAATTTTTATTTTATTTTTGATACATCAATCAAAAAAAATTTGGAAGTTTCTGTATCTGGAGCTGCATCTGTTTTTTTTTTTCCTTTTTATTTTTCTTTGGAAGGGAAGAGGGTGAAAGGGGTAATTGCAATAAATGAATCCACAAGGTTGCATAAGGAATTTCCTTAGCATACATTTTCAGCTATGATCCAAAATTGCATTAGAGAATCGAAGTTCAATAGAGGCCCATATACTACATAACTTTTAATCCCTGGAGGATAGATGAGAGCAATTGGCAAATGCAGCAGTTTCTGAGATAATTTCTTTGCTGGAGCCAGGACAATGAGATATTGTTAAATCCACCTAATTCAACAAAAGGGGAAACTGGTAATTCCTCGAGAATATTCTTCCATCATTTGGAGGAAAGCAAGAAACTTTCTGTCGTACATTTAATCTGAATGAAAGCAAGAGAAGCTAGACATAATGCTTTGTTTGGATCATTACAACAAATTGCCATGCAATATAACTGCCTGATTTCATCAGATGTCCCCAAACAGACAATATAACAGCCTGATCACTACAGTGCAATTACACGAGTGAAAACTGAAAAGTGAAAAGTAATTTTACAAAAATTAATAGTGATATAAGGCATGAAATTCTTTACCTTGGAACTAAGGGGAATATGATGATATGTTCTCATAAAGCTTGCAATAAGATCACGGAATCGTCTGGATCCGGCTGGCGGCTCAAAAGGGAAAAATGAACCTTCTTTCAGAATACTGGCAAGATAAGCAAGAAATGGGATCTTTTCATCAGCCACAGCTTCATCTTCAAATGATAAGTCCAATGAATTGTTGATCTCCTTATATCCATTATTCAAAAACTCAAAAATTGTCTTCACCTGTCAAATTTGTCATATATATCATACTCTACCATGTAAATGTGAGGCCAACACATCATTGCTCACATTGAGAGGCACAACGGAAGGAAATCTAGATTTGACCTGATTCGGTTGACGTAGTTGACAACTATAAACAGATAAAGCATGAGAAATGCAACCGCCTGCCTTCCCATATGCCCATGCTGTTCGAGCACAAATAGGCAGATCGCCCGTAAGCCCCATAAAGAACTCAAAACGGTGTGGACTGTTCTTCTCAATTTCTACTAATGCTGAAATATCTGTATCGGAAGCCTGTAAAAGAAAACTCATAAGATAAAATAACATCAACGAAACAAAACCTCCCAGCACTTAATATCAAACTTTCACTTGCCTGAACAACTTTAGTTTGCCAAATCTTGTTTACACGGAAACCACGACGTTCGAACAAACGCTTGCAAACAGCTTGTCCTGGGCGGCCTCCCATGTTGAAGATCATAAAACCAGCAGGTTCAATTACAGCAATACCCTCTTCAACTGCTCTTGCAATCAAACCCAGACCAAATTGGTCTTCAACAAAGCCCTGCATAGATCAGGACTGCAATATGTTAGGAGGTAAGTCAAGATTTCAAACTGAATTAAATCCAACCAAAAAATATGCATTTACAGGTAATTAATCAACATAAAGACAAGCAACTCAGAACATGCTAAGATGGCAATGCATAATTTGAAATACTGTTACTACCTGAAGCGCACAATAGTTACTCAGTGAATGTAGAAACTCTTCACTGGCATTCTCAGTGATCATCTTTGACATTGCCTCTGGATTGGGGTTAAGAATCTGAATGGAACCGCAAAAAAGAAATGATCACACTGAGATAAGCAGCAAGAGATCCCAGACAAATCAGCAAATGGATAGCAGTAAAAATGATAATCTAAATTTACCTGTGGGATGCAGCCAACAATTCTTTCAAGCATTATATTATTGTGTCTACAGTAAGCTAGTAGATCAGATTCATGAAACTCCACCCTGTCCAACAAACTTTTCTTTTCTCCATCAAAGATCGGTTGGCCATCATCATCCAGAGCATTTAAATACAAGTTGATCCACGAGATCTTTACTGCTCTTGGATTTATATCTAGACCATATACCTGCAAATTTTCAAAGTCCAATGGCAAGAAGAGTACTGAACTGTCCATGATGCAAATGGCATATTCATACACTTTTGCAAACCCAACCCATAAAATCAAATCACATGCTCAAGAAATTTATCATTTCTGATCAAGCTAATAAGGCCCTTGTGCTGAAAACATCTTAGTAGCAAGAACCTCCTACCTATGGCACGCTGCCCGGCAAGAACCGCGTTTCCACGCTCCCGTCCTTAGAAACTCGGAGAAGCGCGTTCCCGTCTTACATTTCCCTCTAGAGGCCAGGTTTAAGTTTTAATTTGAATAGTGTTTTAGGAGAATAAAGAAAAAAAATAAGGGTAGGAATTAGTTAAATTATTGGTATTTTATTAATGGAAGAAAAATAAAAGGTTTATGGAGGAATTGTATCTATTAATTGTATTAATTAATTAACTAATTTCATTATCTCAATGTTTTTTTTGAGTAATTATATCTCTTAATTATAAAGATGCCCTATTGTTTATTATAACAAAATACAAAGTATTGATTCATTAAAATAAATATTTTTTAGTAAAAAATACTAGACGCTCCCGTCCACGCTCCCACATATCTAGGATCTGTCGCTCCCCCACACCCACACCCGCTCCCGCTTCATGCTACTAAGGAAAACATTCAATTACTTTGAGTTCATGACCACAAACTTATTTTACCTTGACTGAGTTAGTGGACAAACAGAAATGTTAGAAAAATGCAAGGGGAGCTAAGATGGGCAGTTGCCTTTGAGTTCATGACCACACTTATTTTACCTCCTATATTTCATATCATTATTCTTGAAGAAATGCCCAAATTAACAACCATGTAGACATAAATGCTCCTCCACATTGAAAAAAAAAAGAGAGAGAGAGAGAGAATTAAACATTTTTTCCACTCATTCATTCAAAAATCAACTCGAAACCTAAATTCCATCTCCCCTCAAGTTTTTTGTCAAAAAATGATAGTAGACTAGTTTTTACAAGAACAAATTGATGATAATGAACAGACCTTAGAAGGTAACCATTTGTCAGCGATCGCGATCGTTATCCATCCGTTTCCACAACCAAGCTCAGCCACCGTTTTATCCTTGAAGATAGACTCAGGATGTCTATTTAGCCCTTCATAAAATGTGAAGGACCAATCTTCTGGGATGAAAATACTAGGAATCACAACCATTGTCAGCTTTTTCCTCTGCTGATAGCCTGAGAGCACCGGAATATATTGCTCAACAAGCATGATAAATATTTTTTTCGGTAAGTAGCATGATAAATATTTTATCCATAATATTAGACACATGAGGTTGTAAACATCCATGTCAGCCATGGATGTAAGAGAAGGATTCCTCTTCTGATATTGGAAGGAATAAATCATCAAGAGAATTATCAGTAGAGTTTTTGCAGTGTCCATTTCTGTCTTCCTAGAAGCATCAGATCAATGGAAAACATAACACATGATGAGACCATATAGCTACACCTTAAATAAATGCATTATGTCGTTGCGTAAAAAAGGGTATTAAAAACCAAGAAAACCTACGCATTATGACGGGCCTGTGATGCAAACCAACTATGATCACCTTCTACAAGTGGCAGATAATATTGAAAACCATTATGCATTGAAAAATGCGTTTCTGTTGTCAGGTTCACCTTCTATAAGTTCTTGAAATACTTTGTATCGTTTCATTATACAGTTCGAAACAAGCTTTGATACATAAACATGACCCAGAAACAGTAAGGCTTTTAGCTAAAACAATTGAAATAACACAAATATTATAGTTTATAGCATCTTAATCGGGTAAGGGATCTTTGATCTGAGATCCCCTCATCTCAACTTATTGACCCGGCCCATGTGACATAGGCTCAATTATCTATAAATCTACAAATTTATTAAAACAGTGGATTGATAAAATGACATTAGTTGAATAAGATATTGTGATGATGTGAAAGAAAAAGATGAGACTTTCTAATATAGGAAAAAATCTCATTTTGAAATATAGTAGTGCGAGGACCGAGAAAGATGTGGCAAGAGATTAGACTTAAAAAAGATTAAACCATCGATAAAGATGCTTTTTAGGTATCTATAACTTAGGCTGGGACAAGCACATGGAAAAAAAAAACAGCAACATAGTCCTCCACTCCACATGTGTCGTCCATTTGCTGATCTGATCAAAGATCACGAGTTTAAATCCTACAAGTGTGACCTCTA
>JAOWBR010067500.1:0-15156 GCA_028571145.1 Dionaea muscipula
CGACGCCCTGCAGACCTTTCACTCAGGACATCCATGATGTCCCTTTTCCCTTTGGCCTCAGATTGCCCCAATTTGAACAATATGATGGCTCCATGGATCTCGAGGATCATGTCAACATCTTTGAGATTAGGATGCAGCTGTACAATGTGGACGATGCCATCATGTGCCGAGCCTTCCCATCCACTTTTAAGGGCGCTTCTAGGCAGTGGTAAGCCTCCCTTGCTCCGCGGTCCATCTCGCGGTTCTCCCAGCTAAGGGAAGCATTCATCAGTCAATTCGTCAGCTCTTGTGCCTTCACTCGGGCCGCTCCCAGCATGTTTGCCATCAAGCAGCGATACGATGAATCGTTGAGAAACTTCATGGCCCGCTTCAACAAGGCGTACATTCAGATCCCCGGACTGAGTGGGGAAGTAGCTGTGGTTGCTCTTCAAACAGGACTGCATCCTGAAGCTTTCATGGATGACTTGATCCTTCGTCCACCCCGTGACTTTGAAGAATTGCTGCAGAGGGCCCGTAGCCACATGACTTTGGAAGATTAGAAACGAGCTCGGACTGCTCTCGACTCTGCATCCCAGCGCAACCCTGAGCGGAGGAATGAGACAAAGCACGACGGATCTGGGAGGCACGACCGTCAAGAGAAGAGATCTTTTAGGCGTGACTTCCGGCCACGAAGATTTGATAGACCAAAGAGAGACATCCCACTATGGGTAGGGAACGAGGCTCGAGCCTCCGCTCCTCAGAACCCGCAACCTCCCAGAGCTGTGGCACCAGTTCAGACATTATCTCCACCAGGGCCGTAGGCCAGACCAGTTCAGTGGTGTGATTAACATAAAAATTTTGGCCACGGAACTGAGGAGTGCCGAGTGTTGAAGAGCCGTCGAGCTGCCAAGAACAGATTAGAGAACCAGCCAGCACGACGACCTCTCACCGACAACTGCAAGCTGCCCCCCTCAGGCCAAGAGAGACAGAAGCAAGAGCCCAGATCCGGCCAGCAAGAGGCCTCGGATTGGCGACAAAGGAGGAGTTGTGATCAACGTCATTCATGGCGGCAACTCCAGCGGAGGAGACAGCAACCGGGGCAGGAAGAGATACGCCCGCAGTGAGCATGTTGACTCCATCGCGAGCAGCTCCCGAGAGATTGTGGACCAAACTGATGTACCTTTGGTTTTCACCAAAGAGGACGCGGTCGAGGTGAAATACCCTCAACAGGATGTTATCCTGGTCACCGCCCTGATCAAGCATGCACAGGTTCGAAAGATCCTGGTGGATAGCGGCAGCTCAGCGGACATTTTCTACTATGACGCCTACAAGAGACTGATGAAGGCGCTTGGTATGAGATTGGATCAACTTTCTCCCATCGTGACCCCTCCCTCTGGATTCATGGGATACTCTATCAAAGCAAAGGGAGAGATCACTCTTCCCCTGATTATCAGGGACACTGATGTATGAACCACGTTGGACGTGAAGTGGATGGTGGCGGATGTTCCCTCTGCCTACAACGCCATCTTGGGCCATCCCACTCTGGTTAAGATGAGAGCCGTTATCTCCCCCTACCATCTGATACTGAAATTCTTAGTGAGGGGGAAGGTAGGAAAGATGTTTGGAGATCAGGAGGCCGTCAGACAGTGATCTCCTTAGACAGCAAGGTCAAGCCTGGTGACCCATCCGACAGCGAGGAGGAGACTCTAGGAGGCGTTCACTGTGTAGAGGGCCCTCCTGAGGAGAGGGCTCAACGAGTGGAGCCTCTAGTGGAGGTTTTCTTTTTGGAAGAAGATGCGAGATCTATTGTACAGATCGGAACCTTGATGAAACCTAACTCCCGAATGCAATTGGTTGACTTCCTGAGAAGGAACCAAGATGTGTTTGCTCTGTCGACTGATGAGATGGTGGGGATCAGTTGAGCTGTGATTGAACATGCCCTGAGCACTGACCCTGCCACCAGACCCATCAAACAGAAGTGCAGGAGACTCGGGACTGAAAGGAACGAGGCGGTGAAGGAAGAAGTGCAGAAAATGTTAGCCGCGGGAATCATCAGAGAGGTGTTCTACCCAGAATGGCTCGCCAACCCTGTTCTTGTAAAGAAGCCAAACGGGAGTTTGAGGATGTGCATTGACTTCAGAGATCCGAACAAGGCATGCTCAAAGGACAACTACCCACTCCCCGACATTGACACACTGGTTGACGCCACCTCTGGACGTGAAATGCTGAGTTTCATGGATGCCTTCTCTAGGTACCATCAGATCCGCATGAAGAAGAGCGACGAAGAGAAGACTGCCTTCATCACCCATGACGGAACGTATTGCTACAAGATGATGCCCTTTGGCTTGAAGAACGCCGGGGCTACCTATCACCGACTTGTGAACAAGATCTTTGCACCCGTCTTTGGAAAGAGCGTGGAGGCATATGTGGACGACATGTTGGTAAAGAGCGTCACAGAGAATGAGCATGTGACAGCTCTAGAGTCTGCATTCACCATCTTCCAGAAGTGCTCCATGAGACTCAATCCGAAGAAGTGCACCTTTGGAGTAACTTCCGAAAAGTTCCTGGGATTCATTGTGATGCGAAGGGGGATCAAAGCCAACCCTGAGAAGATTCGAGCAATCATTGACATGTCTCCCCCTCGGAACATGAAAGAGGTTTAAAAGCTAACTGGCAAACTGGATGCTCTAAGCCGTTTCCTGAGTCAATCTGCTGACAAGAGCCTTCAATTCTTCAAAGTACTGCGGAGCCTGAAAGAGTTTAAGTGTACTCCTGAGTGGCAGAAAGCTTTCGAAGACTTGAAGACCCACCTTGCCTATCCACCTCTTCTCACCAAGCCTGTGCCCAATGAAACCCTCTTCCTCTACCTTGGTATCTCAGATTTTGCCGTCAACTCAGTGTTGGTGCAAGAAGACAACAAGGTCTAACAACCTGTCTACTACACGAGCAAGATATTGAAAGACACAAAAGAGAGATATCCCAAGGCAGACAAGTTGGCCTTTGCATTGATCACCGCCTCGCAGCACCTGAAGACGTACTTCCTAGCTCATCCCATTGTCGTCCTCACTGATCAACCTCTGAGACAGATCCTGCGCAGGCCTGAGACCTCTGGCAGACTCGTGAAGTGGCCAGTGGAGTTGGGACAATACCAGATAGAATACCAGCCATCAAGGGATGAGCTCTGGCCGACTTTATCATCGAGTGTGCGGAGTTCGCACTCCCACCAAGGCAATCTCTTTGTTGGACCTTGTACATTGATGGATCTTCGGGAAGACAAGGAGGCAGAGCAGGACTGGTGCTGACTAGCCCCGACAGAGTCAAATTGGAGTATGCCCTACGATTTGACTTTTCAGTGACCAATAATAAGGCAGAGTATGAGGCTTTGATTACCGGTTTGAGGATTATTGCAGAGTTGGAGGTGTGTGTACTCCAAATTTTCAGTGACTCTTAGCTTGTTGTAAACCAAATAAATGGCACCTATGCTGCAGAGAAAGATGTCATGGTTAAGTACAAGAAGTTGGCTGAAGACTTAATCAATAGGTTCGAGAAGGTGGAGATCACCCAGATTCCCCGATCATAGAACGTCAAGGCCGATGAGCTATCAAAGCTGACATGGGCCCCATCATCAGAGCTCGGTCGAACGGTTTTCATGGAAAGACTTTAGAAGAGCAGTTTAGACGCCACTCCTGAAGTGTTAGTTGTGGACCCTGAATCCCTGACTTGGATGACTCCCATCTTCGGTATTTGATAGATGGAACTCTTCCAGCCGACAAAGACCAAGCCAGGAATCTCAGAATCAAGGCTGCAAGTTTCCGCCTCATCAACGGAGTCTTGTACAAGTAGTTGTTTCAGCATCCCTACGCTCAATGTTTGACCGAGCAAGAGGCTCAGTACGTCTTGGAAGAAAACCACTCAGGAGCTTGTAGGAATCATCGGGGGGGAGGACCACCCTCGTCAGAAAGATCAAGCTGCAAGGCTACTTCTGGCCATAGTTATAAGAAACAGCTGAAGACTTTGTCAAAAAGTGTGAGACTTACCAGAAGTTTTCTAGAAAACAGCATCGCCCTGCCACTCAGCGCACCCCCATCACTTCTGCCTAGCCGTTTACCATTTGGGGAATCGACATTCAGGGACCGTATCCCACTGCACCCACTGGAAAGAAGTTCCTCATTGTGGCTGTGGACTACTTTACCAAGTGGGTGGAAGCCGAGCCAACAGCACGCATCACGGGACCTGAAACCAAATCTTTCTTGTGGAAGAACATCATCTATCGTTTCGGTATCCCCAGAGCAGTGTTCACCGACAACGACACATAGTTTGAGGACCACAGGATTGAAGAATTGTGCAAAGAGTACGAGATTGAGCATCACTATGCCTCCGTTGCCTATCCTCAGTGCAATGGACAAGTAGAAGTGACAAATCGGACTTTGCTTGAAGTATTGAGGACTCATGTTGGGAAGGCCAAAGGAAAATGGGTTGATGAGCTGCCAAGCATCCTGTGAGCCTACCGAACAACTCCCCAGAATGCCACCGGAGAGATTCCCTTCAGCTTGGCTTTTGGTGTGGAAGTCGTGGTTCCTGTTGAGATCGGCATGCACTCCTTCAGAGTTGATCACTTCTCAGAAGCTGAGAATGATTCAGAGCTCAGAGACTGCCTGGACACAATTGAGGAAAAAAGAGAACAAGCAGCACTCTGACTAGCCGCCTACCAGCAGAGGGTTGCCCATTTTCACAACTCCGGAGTCAAGAACCGCAGCTTCAGAGTAGGGGACTTGGTTCTGAGAGATGCAAAATTCGAAGGCAAAGATGCTCCCACCTACAAGTTGGCACACAATTGGGAAGGACCATACGAGATCACTGAAGAGGTTCGACCTGGAACATACCATCTCAGAACTCTGGATGGAAGGGACATCTCCCGCACTTGGAACATCGTACATCTCTGAAAGTACTATCAATAATATAGTATACATCTGTAATGTCTTCTTTCTTTTCTTTTATATTCCTGCATGTGTAAATTCTTATTGAATTTTTAATAAAGATTGGGGCTGACTTGAGTGTCCAAGGGGTCCCCCCGAGGTTAAAAACCTTTAGTCCCTGCTGACAGGTTTACTGTGTAGCACAGACCCCAAGACATGCAGGAACGCGCCATCCGCTTACAATAGCGCTGATGCCGCCCATCTAGCTCATGCCTCAACGCAACCACCGAAGTTCTCACTTCAACGATACGAGGCTCTCGGTGACATTCTCTCATCCTTTCACTATTCTCTCTTTGACCACAAAAGATAATAAAACAAGGAACACGGTGAAGTAGAAATTTTCCTTTACAGGGTAAGGCCAACTGGACCTGTCTCTCACCTGTTAACAAACGCCAGATAGGGACAGGCCCGTCCCGCAGTGAGAATAAGTCAGCTCTCGCTCGCATCTCTATCTCAGTGATCCTGGATGGGGGACCTGGAGCCCGCGGGCCAGGAAAACTCTGCCACTGAGTCGGGTCCGCTCCGCAGGAAAAAAATCTCGCCTTCGTCAGGTCTTGTTAAAAGGTTTAATATCTTCACCGTCCCGTAGTGAGAATAAGTAGGCTCTCGCCCGCATCTCTGTCTCGGTGGTCTGGATAGGATGACTCGGAGCCCTTGGGCCAGGTGCATCTCTGTCACCGAGTCGGACACATTTTCTAATGATTTCAATATCCAAGTGCAGGTATCGGGACATACAAGACTTGCTTAAACCTCTCACCCTACACCCATTGTTATCCACGGTTTCCCTCACCCGTTATCTTCAACGGTTTCCATCCCTGTGTAAGCCGGGTTTACCCCGCCTAAGATGACATTCCATCCCTGTGTAAGCCGGGTATCCGCCGCCTCGGATGACTCTCCCTCCCTGTGTAAGCTGGGTCTACCCTGCCTCATATGACTTACTATCCCCGTGTAAGTCGGGTCTACCCCATCTCGGATGATCATTCCCGTGATTTGGGTTGCCCTACACGGAAGACTGTAAGTCAGGTAGCTCCCGTACGTTTGTACAGGAGCCCAAAACCGCTCTAACCGTCAAATGGCTGACCATCAAGTTTCATAGTCCGATAGGAAGATACGCTTCCAGCTAGACGGTAACAGAGTTCACATTTTAAGTTATCTTGCATAACTCTTTCGATTGTGGTTATTATCCATACCTTGTTTTCACTATGTTCTTAACTTTTACGTTGAGATATGAAGAAACAGATAACTAACATAATGCTACAATGAAGAAAAGTTGAAATTTCATTAAGTCAAAGACAGATTACATCAAAATTCAGGCCACATCAGGCGCTTGGTTTCCCTATGATCAATACAAGCAAGTAGAAAAGAAATAAGAAGAAAAAGAAAAAGAAACCAAAAGCTAAATTAGCTGCCATCTTGAGTCTTGGGGTCCTCCTGGATTGGATCCACAGGATCGTCCTCTAGAGGAATGTCCACCCTTCCCTCATCCTCAAGGCCAGTTGCATCCAAGGCTACTTGTCAGGATCGTTGATTGGCAGGAAAGGTAGTGGCATCAGTTCGGGAAGCAGCCAATGCCGCATCCACCTCAAGTAAGTCTTGGGTCCGGGAGTTGGGAGAACGAGACCCTCCTATGATTAGATCGGAGGTCTCGGGCAACGAGGTAGGGTCGGCTACAACACTGCTTTCTCCTTGCTCAATGAAGAACACCTCCCCATTATCATCGATACACATGTCAGTGAATCGAGGCATTCCACCCCAGAGTTCATCTCGGGTCATATCGGGTAGAAGCCGGGATCCCAAGTGTTTGAGATCCGCATGATATCCCTGCAGGTTCGCTCCTCAACAGGCATCCGAGAGCCACTCCTTTCCTGCTGGAGTATCTTTCCACTCATCCACCTAGTCAGTGAAGTGGGCACCCTTGACGGCCCCCAAGTTCACCTCGCCCCCTTTCCGCTTCTCCTCCTCCAGCTCATGGCGCACTCGCTTAGTCTCCTGGCGCGCCTCCTCAGTGTTTTGCTGATGACGGTCCCTATCCAACTTCATTAGATCGAAATCATGCCTTAACAGCTCCAAGTGACGCCTGGCCTTTGCCGCCTCCTCGCGGGCTTTCACAGCATCTTCAGTCTCCTTGTCGGCAACGCCCATATACTTGTTAATATCATCGTTTAGGCGCTTGTTGTTGATCCTTAAGAAGGCCGATGTCTCGATTTAAGTCAAAAATCCTGTCCTGGGCCTCATTCTGCGCCCTCAAGGATGCCTCTGCCGTGACCGCCAATCACGCTATCGCAGACCGCATATCTCGGTTGATCCAATCTCTTGAATAACACCCATGCTCATTGACGTAATAGTCCAAGTCACCTCGAGTGGTTGTAGCAACAGCCTGGATTGCTGCTAGCGCATTGTCTTCACAAGTCATAATTGAACACTCGGGGTGAGGAATGTTGTTGAGCACGGGCGCAGGAGATGTACACAAGTAGTCAGGCGACTTGAAGTATACAGATGGATAGGACGAAGAGTAGTTGCTTGCAAGACGCTTTTTTGGTGGCTGAGACAAGAGAGTGACCTGAGGAGCCATGCCTCGGAGAAGAATCTTAGCCATGCCCGAAAGATCCCGAGCACCATATCCCCTTAGATCTGTAGGGGTCTGAGAGGTAGCGGCCACTTGTGGGGGAGGAATGTCATTGCTGGAGCGTGGGCGTTTGTCAGCATAGAGAAGGGGTTGAATTTCCCCTTCTTCCTGATCTCCTCGTTGCCCAAGAATTCCCATAGCGGTTGGAGCTCTCTTCTTCGGATGCTTCGGGGCCATGTCTGCAATCACAAAAGAAACGTCAAGACAGTTCATAGTAAGTGAACAAGAAAACAAGAAGATGAAAAATACAGAAAGATTAAAATAAAAATAGTAACCGGAAAGCTCAGCCTCAACAGAGGCATTTTCACCAATTCCCCCGAAGGCGGGCATTGATGGCTCATCGATTCCCCCGACACCAACATCGTGTCCGACGTTCAGATGGATCTCACCATATGCCTCATCTTGGTGAAAAGAAAACGCCCCTGAATCTGAACCGGCCAAAGGGGAAGGAGAGAGAGGAATAGGTCGGTAAGGCGATAGAGTGTCTAGGTTGGGAGTGAGGTTGTCAAAAATGGAATCGAAAGAATTGAAGTTTGCTGGAGAGTGAGGATCAGGATCGTGTAAAGGAGTAACAGGAGGATTTCTCTTGAACAGCCCGGTCGCCTCCAGAAGATCGGGATCAATCAAGTCTTTCACTTACCAGTCCGAACCACTCAGAACAAGTTCCTTGATCTTAGCCCCTAAGGCGATCTCCGCGTCATAATGCTCAATCATCACATTGGATATGTGTTTTCGCCACTCTGGGTTGAACATGATGCCGAGACATCGTACCCAACACCATCGTTTCCGATAATTCTCAAATTTAGACGACAATCCCACCAAAAAGGCGTTTTTCTGATTTGCGAAAAAATAATATAGCCCATAATCCGAATCTTTAGACGTTTTGACGATCTTGAAATAAGAAAAGAACATGGCAACGTTAGGGGCAGTGTCATAATGGTGGCACAACACTCCAAAAGCAGCCATCAGCGACCAGGGGTTCGGGGTTAGTTGTACAGGGCTGATGCCGTAGGTACAAAAAATTGTTTGGTAATATTCACAGAGGGGAAAGTGTTGGCCCAGGGACATGCTATCAACATACACAGCCATATCCCCCGCCCTAACATCATAAGGACGCTCGGAGGGGGCGGGGGCACGAAATACATAACCAAGACAATGGAAGCGCCCGCCATAATAGGCAACCTCCGTGCAGAAAATAACAGATGGATGGTCCACCCTTTTAGAGTAGGGGCAGGCCGATGAGCTACTGGGTTGGTCAGAAGGTACAGTTGGTTTTTATTTTGAGCGGGTTCGACGTCTGATGACTTCGATGTAAAGAGCTGGAGGGGCTGGAGGAAGAACGGTAATGGGTGAAATAAAGGGAATGCCTTCAGGGATGTGTTCGGAGGGTTTTGGGTTGGAAGAAGCGAAATCGGTTGACATTTTGGGTTAAAACAGGAGAAAACAGAAAAAACGGCTGAAGTTGACCATGCTCGGTGACCTTGCTCGGGATCCTTGCTTGGGATTCTTGCTCGGGATCCTTGCTCAGTGACCTTGCTCGGGATTGTTAGCTCGAACAGAGTTTCGCCTCTTCTGGAAAGAGAATGAAGAATAAAGGGATGGGGCAGGGGTATTTATAGGCGCAGAGCCCGTGCCTGCCCGGGGTCCCTCCTCGAGATCCCTGCTCGGGCACCTTCCCCGGGTACCTTACCCGGGTCCCTCCAGAGCCTTGCCCGGGTCCCTCCATGACCCTGCCCGGGTCATTGCCCAGGTTCACCCTGACTCTTGCTCTGGTTCAGCTCAGATTCTCACTTGGGTGTTTTGCTCAGACTTGGCCGATCACCACATCTTTCATGACGTCTCCATCAGCCGTTAACATTAGATCCATCAGTTTTGCGGCCACAACGCTCCGAAAACACAAGCTCATACCTGGATTTTGATCAAACAACATCAACTTGTTTTCCTAGCACATGAGAGATTGAAGAAGAATTATTTTCATCGTCGGTCACCTTGTTCACTTCAGTTTGATCTCTTAACATCACAGTCTGAATTGCATTCGCACTCCGAAGTTGGGGGACTGATGATATACGGGTATTTACCCCTCGTTTAAGTGAACAAAGGGATCGGACGGATCGACCGGGTTTTTTTTCGGCTTGATACCCAGCTCGGGTTCCTTGCCCGGGTGCCCTGCTCGGGGTGTCTTGCTCGGGCAACTGCACGGCTAAGCTTCTTGCATCTCCCTCATTGAACAGGATCATTTTGGGCCACATAACCCTGCCCAGGTGCCTTACCTGGGAACCCTGCTCGGGTGCCTTGCCCGGGTAGGGACTTTTTGGTAATTTTTCCACCCTCTCAATGCCTATAAATATAGGCACACCCCCCAAGGTTTCAGGTACGCTTTTCCACTCCCTCATTTACTACTTTTAACTTCCCATCTCCCCCTAACTTGCTCGGAGACTTTGCCCGGACCCCTGCTCGGGATCCTTGCCCGAGACTCTTGCCCGGACTGCTTGCCCGAGACCACCTTCCCCAAGCCGTCCCAAGACCTTGCCTAGGAACCCTGCTCGGGTACCCTGCCCAGAGACCTTGCTCGGGTACCCTGCCCGGGTTACCTTGCTCAGGTGTCGCTTTCTAGGGGGCCTTCACCATCTTCCACACTTGTTAACTTAAGCATCAGAGCGGTTTCCCCGAGCTAACACCTCGGGGTACCCTCTGACGGGTTTGTTCGTCTGTTTCAGGTTATCTTTGCCGCCCTTCCTCAAACAAACTCCTCTCCTGAGCCGACCGGATCCTTTCCAAGCCTGACCTCTCTGACCCGATTTCCTCGGGACTTTGGTGATTATTCTTGGGATTTTTCCGGGAGTATCACTCACTACCCACCATTCTCGGATTGCACCATCCAATCCATCGAGGGTAGATATGCTCGATAGCAATATCATTTTGCCTGCCGAATATTGCTTTCAACGTCACCGAAATTCCTTTAATTTCTTTTAGTGGTGAGGGTACGAGATACATTCATGTGTGTGTGTGTATCTTTACATCTCTACCATTTTTCTCATGTATGCCTCTTCATTGTGTGCATGAATGTATTTATGTCAGACTGCTCATGTTCTATGTTATCACATGCTTATGTAAAACTCGACGTCTAAGCGTGATGGCATCATATTGTTGTGGATACCATGCTTTTTCAATGATCGACTAACCGCAAGCATAATCACTAAAAATAATTAACAACAAATCAAAGCTTTCAAAATTGGATTTTTCCGTCTACTCAGGAATAATCCACCGTTTTCAAATTTAGAAAAATCAGTTTTTAACATTTTTACCGAAAAATCAATTTCGGTTTTCTCAAAAATATCTTCGAAAAATATTTTTATACGGCCTCCAAGACCATGAAAACATTCCTAATACTAGTTCAATTAATAGGCTAATTAACGGATAAGTTTTCCAGAACTAAAATGGTTTTCCCTCGAGAAAATCAACCGAAATAGGCTAAAAGCCCCGTCCGCGGAATCCTCTTAGCATAACAGCCTTCATTCGCGTTTTCATTATCAAAATGTCGTTTTCAAAAAATTTGTTTCACACAAAGTTGTAGATCTCGTCGAGAACTTTCCGAAAATATAAAGTGGGTCAAAATCGGACAAATATCGAAGGAGATATGGGCTTCAGAAGTTTCAGCTCCGACTCCACTATTCACCAATTCCGACTTCACTGCACAGTTTCATTCCGACTCATTTTTCATTATCAAAACGTCGTTTTTTCAAAAATTTTATTTCACACAAAGTTGTAGATATCGTCGAGAACATTTTAGGAATATAAAGTGGATCAAAATAGGACAAATATCGAAGGAGATATGGCCTTCGGAAGGGCTGCGCGGAGCAGCGGATGGCTCATCACTCGGGTTGATCACCCGAGGTGATCCCGTCGGATCTGTCTGGTCCCGGTCCAAGCGTCAATGTGCAGAGAGCCCGGTTGCGTCTCTTGTATCCTTTGTCCTTTTTTCCACGTGTATGGGGGAATTTCCCCATATATCATCAGTCAAGTTTATAGTACAAGCGAAGTGTGGACTATGAACTTTGAAATCGAGTCAGGATCAATTGGTCCACGTGGACAAAAGTCTGAGGCCTCTGTTTGAGAAGCCTGCAGCGACGACTGAGGAGTCGACGATGACGGCTAAGGAGCCGTAGGCGACGACTGAGGAGCCAACGGTGACGGCGGAGGAGCCGTAGGCGACGACTGAGGAGCCAACGGTGACGACGGACGAGCCGTAGGCGATGACTGAGGAGCCAACGGTGATGACGGAGGAGCCGTAGGCGACGACTGAGAAGTCGACGGTGACGGTGGAGGAGCCGTAGGCGACGACTGAGAAGTCGACGGTGATGGCGGAGGAGCCATAGGCGACCACTAAGAAGTCGACGGTGACGGCGGAGGAGCCGTAAGCGACCGCTGAGACGTCGACGGTGACGGCGGAGGAGCCGTAGGTGGCGACTGAGGAGTCGAAGAGAGCTGAGTGTAGCATGAACACCTTGCATCTTACAGTTGGAGCAGAGCATTAACGATAGTTGTTGCGTAGTTGCAAGTGGGAGCAGTTTCACGTTACGAGACCTGTGCGGGACGTATGTCAAGGTATAGGTGGCATCTCAGCGGGATGGACCCGACCTACAAGGGCTGGAAAACGCTCGAGGCAGGGTGGACCTGGCTTACACGAGGAATGTTTCCTAAGGCAGAGAAGACCTGGCTTACAAGAGAAATGTGCCCAAGGCAAAGCAGACATGGCTTACATGGGAAATGATCAGCTCGGAGACGAGAGAGTGCGGCAATGAAGCCGGAGGCTCAGTAGATGGAGAGCGCGACTTCCAAGTCGGTGGCGGTTCGAAAACCGGAATACAGTTTCAGCTCAGAAGCTAAAACGCAACCTAGAGGCCAGAATCAATCCAACTCAATAGCCGGAAAGCTCGACTTCAAAGTCGAAAATCTTCGACCATGTGGGATAGACCCGACTTACGGGTGCAGGCGGACCATGCAGGGCGGACCTGGCTTATAGGCATAGACGAATCATGCAGGGCAGACCTGGCTTACTGGCATAGACGGACCATGCAGGGCAGACCTAGCTTACTGGCGTAGATAGACCATGCTGGGAAGACCTGGCTTACTGGCATAGACGAACCATGCAGGGCAGACCTGGCTTACTGGCGTTGGTCGATGCTGCGACAGGTTTACTTTGAAGCGATATTTCGCTTGTCCTGCGATCTGTTCTATGTAGAAAACCTGCCAAGGGGATCCACGAGGGTGAACCTCATGGGACCGCTCCGACGATTAAGTCAGTCGAGGCTCGTATATATACAGACGCAGACAAAAGCAGGAAAGAAAAAGTATAAGAAGAAAGCATATAAAACAGCTGAGTACTAAGCCTACCTACGCTCCGGGCTTGTGCTCCTGCTGGAGTCCTTTTGCTTTGAGGAGAAGGGTTTGCTACCCTCTAAGAACTTCTTGAGCACTCGGCAGTCGGCTGTGTTGTGACCTGGGTGCCTCTGATAGGTACACCACTTGTCAGCGGAGCTCATGAGGACCTGTGCTCCCGATGTTATAGGTGGAGTGTGTTCCCTCCTCGGGTGCTCAATCCTTTGGGGCCTTGTGTTAGAGTGGTGAGATCTCTTGTTCCTATGATGGTCTCTCTCAGAAGAAGCATCTCTTCTGGACTCTGTACGGTGCTCAACTCTAGAGTCGGAGGCTGCTCGGGCACTATTCTGATTTTTTAGCATCATGTAAATGCGTGCCCTCTGCAGTAGCTGGCCAAAATCAGCAGGCCTACGGAGGGTGAGGTCATCAAGGAAGGCACTGGAACGAAGCCTGTTTGGACGGCGACCATAGCCACATCGTCATTGATGCCGGGAATCTGAATGTAGACCGCATTGAAGCGAGCCATGAATGCTCTCAAGGATTCGTCTGGTCTCTGTCGGATGCTGAACAAGCTAGGGGCGGCCCTAGAGAAAATACAGGAGTTGGCAAACTAACCGATGAAGGCGTCCCTCAGTTGTGCAAACCTCGAGACGGAATAAGGTGACAAGGAGGCAAACCACCCCCGGGCGGCCCCTTAAAGGTGAATGGGAAAGCACGGTACATGATGGCATCTTTCACTCCAAACAGTTGCATCTTAACCTCAAAGTTGTTAAGACGGTCTCTGGGGTCGGTAGATCCGTCGTACAGGTCCATCTTTGCCAATCTGAACCCTGTCAGAAAGGGTGCGTCGTGAACCTCCTGAGTGAAAGGTCCGGAATTATCAACTGGAGGTGCACGATACATAATATGTCGCTCCATGGCAGTGTACAGTGTCTCGTGACCATCTCACTCCACGGTGTGTGGCTTCTGCTGAGCGTGTCTGCTCGGCTGTCCATGCTCTAGATGGATGGGATGGTCATTAGGTGCAAAGTGCTCCGAGGGGAGGACATATTTGCTCCTACCAAGCAGAGCTGCCCTGGCATGGGCAGACTCCTCGATCGCCAGCAAATCCTGGTCGGGCTTCTCATCTCCCTGCCTGGGTAGAGCAATCCCGGGCGGATCAGTATCTGTCCTGGCGGGGACCTGCGCGGGCATGGGCCTAGGTGCTCCAAGTGTGCCAGGATGTCGTGGAACAAAACTATCTTGAATCTCAAGAAGGAGACTCTGCAGGTGCTTGAACTCTGCTCTAGTCGATGTGCTGTCCTGTATGGAGGTTTGTTGTTCAAGTCCAGTGCAGGTTGGAGAAGAAGTAAACATGACTAATTGTCTCTTCCCACAGATGGTGCCAGATGTTATAACCTGAAAATGAGCTAAGCTAAACACCAACTGGCTCGAGAACCAACTCCGAACGGTCGGGCCAAGGTAGATCGGTTCAACGAGCTAAGTTAATGCTGGATCGGCTTCACAGATTAAGAAATCAACTCGTGGATCTAGAAAGATGAGCAAACCACGTTAGAAGGAAGCTCGAGGTGTGAGCCCGGGACGACCGCTCTGATGCCTAAGTCAGCAGGTGAAAGTAAGACGCGGAATCAAGCTTAACGTCAGAATTCGGAAAAAAGAGAGAGAAAATAAAAGGGGGGTGAGCCCTCATTCATAGGGGAGGAAGTTGGATATTTACGGTTATGCCA
Organism: Dionaea muscipula; assembly: GCA_028571145.1. NCBI lineage: Eukaryota > Viridiplantae > Streptophyta > Magnoliopsida > Caryophyllales > Droseraceae > Dionaea > Dionaea muscipula. The sequence goes on from JAOWBR010067500.1 coordinate 14,688, forward strand.
CTAGAATCTTCGGGGAGCCCGTGCGACCTGGCTGTATCTCCGATTGACGAACGGTCAGTGGCTGTGCTCTCGTGGCGAGGCAGGAAATCTTCTCATAAAGTTCGGGGTGTATGTCCCGAGATTGACCGGGTTGATCCGGGAGGGCTATGCGGAGCGGCGAAGGGTCGTACAGAGCGAGGGGGGAGCTGTATAGTGAGGGGGGAGGGCCTGGTTGAAGGCCCTGAGTTCTGGTTTTTTCCTGTAGAAGAAAGAAAGCTCGACCCTCTGCTGGGGCTCTCTTTTCTTTGAGTTGCTGGCTTGGAGTCTGAGGCTGAATGAGGTTATGAATGAGTCAATTTTGTTACTTTGAGATGTATAGGTTTTTTGCAGGACTTGTTTTTTATTGCCCTGATAGTTCATTGAAATATGGGGAAATTCCCCCATACACGTGGACAAAAGGACAAAGGATACAAGAGACGTAACCGGGCTC
>JAOWBR010067611.1:0-13906 GCA_028571145.1 Dionaea muscipula
TGTTTTTTCTCTCTCATCCGTCCAAGGGAGAGTCCTTATTGTGTATGTTGATGATATTATCATCACTGGGGATGATCTACAAGGTATTGACAAGTTGAAAGCCTTTATTGAGAGCCAGTTTCATACCAAAGACCCTCTTGCAACCAATCACCTTCTTCCTGGGAGGCAAAGGAACAAGATCTCAGGTCTGATTAGCCTCAAGAGCCGCCATCTCCTCAGAAATGGCTTGTTTCCACCTCGGGGAAGAGAGAGCCTCGGGTAGTTACCGAGGAACAGTGACAGAGTCCAGGGCAGAGATAAAAATCTGTAAGGAAGAAGAAACCCCTGTATATGAAATATGAGTAGATAGGGGATAGGTAGTACACCTCCGTTGGCCCTTCTGTAGGGCGATGGGAATATCCAAGTCCGAGGAAGGAGTAGAGGATGAGGAATCCAATGACGGAGACAGTGGATAAGCAGGAGTCGGCTCAGGAGCAACTACGAGAGGAAAATCTAACCTGACTGAAGGTAAGTCTGTTCCAAAGGAGATCACCCGACCTGGTTGACTAGTGTATACATGACAGATAGGAAGTGGAGGAGATGGGGGTGGAGTTGGAGAGGACAGACGAGGAAGTAGCGGAGATGGAGAAGGGGGTGAAGACAGCACATGCGGATGTGGGAGAAGCTCATAGACCAAAGTGTCATCATCCACACACACAGACTGAGAAGGACGAGGAAGAGAGGATGAAGTCACAGATAAAGAGGAGAAGAATGGTGTACACTCATCAAAGGTGACATCAGCACACACATAAAATCATCTCTAGTCAGGAGAATAACATTGATACTCCTTTTGAACACATGAGTAGCCCAGGAAAACACATCTCAAGGATTTAGGGTCAGGTTTAGTGAGAGTAGGGCGGACATCCCGAACATAACAAACACATCCAAAGATACGTAAGAGTAGAGGGTGAATGGGGTGTAAAGAGTTATCTGGGAAGAGGACATGAAAGGGTATCTCCCCTTGAAGAATAGAGGATGACATATGATTAATCAGGTAGGCAGCAATTAAAATAGCCTTACTCAAAAACATTTTGGGCACATTCATGCGGAATATAAGAGCTCGGGTTACTTTTAAGAGATAACGATTTTTTCGTTCAGCAACACCATTTTGTGGTGGTATATCTGGACAAGAGGACTCATATAGAATCCCATGAGTGGTCATAAATGTGGTAAAAGAAGATGAGAAGTACTCTCGGGCATTATCACTCCTGAATGTACGTATAGGTATGGAAAAGTGTCTGTATCTCAGTATAAAACACAGTGAAGATAGAAAACAATTCAGAACGATTCTTCATTAAAAATAACCAAATCATTCTTGAGTAGTCATCTATAAACGACACAAAGTATCGAAAATCGACCTTTGACTCTACTAGACAAGGACCTCAAACATCAAAATGGACCAATGCAAAAGGAGCACACACTCGTTTATTGACTTTAAACTGATATGAGACACTATGGTGTTTTGCAAACTAATAGGAGTCACAAAAAATGTCAGATAAAGGTTAAACCACAAGACAAAGACACTTCAAACTTGAGAGCGTCAGGTGACCAAGGTGACAATGAAGATCTAAGGCAGTGGTAGATATACTGGGAAAAGCAACGGAAGATGATTCTGTTTCCAGCACGTAGAGTCCCCCTGACAAGTGTCGGCCCCTATCAATAGTCTTCCTCGTCAAAGGATCCTGAAAAAGACGAATTACCAGAGAAAATAGCATGACATCGGTGAGTCCGAGTCAAGACACTTATAGATAATAAATTAATAGATAGAGCAAGAATGTAAAGAACAATATGTAAGGTGAGAGTGGGGGTAAGAGGTACTGTCCCTATCCCTTTAACAGGGATATATGTGTCATTCACAATCCGAACATCCAGATATGGGGACGTAGGCGAATTGTCATGCATCATACTATTGATCCAGTCATATGGTCAGAGGCCCCAGTATTAATAATCCACTGGCAATGAGGTGCAGAGAGATAAGCAGCAGACTAGACAAAGTGCATGGAAGGAGCTAAAAAAGACTGTGTCTGAGTAGAAGCAGGGAGATAATCATTAGTGTGAGTAGGATCCATTGCAGAAGAAGTCGCACTAGCCGACCGAGGAGCGGATGGTCAACCATGTAACTTGAAACATCTGTCTCGAGTATGACCAATAGCCTTGTAATAGGAGCACACAAGTCTGCTATCAGGAGCAGAAGCAGTAATAGTGGAAGGGCGACCATGTAGGTGATAACATGTCTTAATCATATGACTAGGGTGCTGACAATGGGTGCAAAATGGGCGATCCCCCCCCCCCCCCTCGACCATGATCTCGGCCACGAGAGCTACCAGAACTGACAAGTGCTGCACGTTCACCACCAGAGTCAGAGGAAGACCGAATAGCACGGTTGCCTCGGCCAGTGAGATCTCACGACTAGCCAAGATCTGAGATCGGATGGAACCATAAGAGGGCGGTAGACCATTAAAAAAGGACATGATGACAAGTTGCTCACGCTACTGCTGCATCTCAGTAATGTTGGCAGTGAGAGGTATCATGACATTGAACTCCTCATAAGTCCTCTTAAAGGAGGCAAAGTATTCACCGAGGAAAGACTCGCCAAACAGAGGGTGAAAGAAGGACTGTGACACATCATATAGTCTGTTCATATTGTCCTTACCAGAATACAAGAGAGTCAAATAATCCCAAATCTCTCGCACAGTAAGACAATGGGTCACAAGATCAGCAATAGAGGAGTCCATCGAATTAAGAAGATGATTATATAGGCAAGCATTCGCTCGAGCCCAGGCCTTCGCCTTATCAGGATCTGTTCCATGACTAGGACCCTCCATAGTCAAATGATCCTCTAACTCCATGCCCATGATATTAACCTTAACTCGTCGGCACCACTGAAAATAATTGGCCCCACTTAAGCGAACATCAGTGAGCTTAGTGGTGGTCGAAATAAATTTAGACAAAGTATCTAGTGGACACACATTCACAGAAGAGGAAGAGGCCTCCGTTGTCTCAAATGCCGTAACTCAAATAAACAAAGTACTCAGAAAAGGAAGAAGCCGGAAGCAGGCAGTCTCATAGAAGCAAGAAGTAGGCAATCTTAGCTCATAAAATGAAGGAGCACAAGGACCAGTGGACCACTCAATCTCAACAAGCAGGACAATGCAGGAGCACAAAGCAAGAGTAAGAAGTAGCAAGAAGCACAAAAGGAATCGGGAGAAACCATAAGAGGAGAAAATGATCGGGAGAGAAAACGGAGCATCCTCCCTTTTGAGGTCGCCGGACGGTGGCGCGTGTGGCGTGTGGTGGTGCGTGATGCCCATGCACAGAGAGAGGAAGAGGCGCGTGAAGGTGCATGGCGGCTCCGGCGTGGCTGTAGCCATTGACACAAGCGGCGACAAAAGGTAGGTGTCCACCTAGACCATCCAATCAGTAAAAATCATAAGGAAAATGTGCGATTTACATCATCCCTAAACCGTAGACTCGCGGTGGAGATGAGAACTGCCACATACGGCGGCTGCAGGAGACAGGGGCTGCTCCCCTAAGGTCGCCGGTCTCTGGGTTGAATGTTGGTGGTGGCGGTCTAGGCAGTAGGGTGGCGATGGTGAGTGTTTCAGGTAAGGGTAGTCGCGGCTTAGGGTTTGGGGCCGGGCATGTCAGCTTGTGGTGAGTGTTTCAGGTGCCAGATTGGGGGTTTGCTAGGGTTTTATGAGGCTTTGCTCTGATACCGTGTAGAATAGTTTGATTGGAATGCTTGGGCTCTAAAGTGAGGTTTAGCTATGTATTTGTACATACCAATATAAATATAAAAAGTCCAATACAACATAGAGCATAGCATAGAACTTGTAGCTGTATCATCTGTCTACCATCAGAAGATGTAGCTGTATATTGAACTTAGACAAGCTGATGACTTATTAGAACAATGAAAGTGCTAAATTATGTTTTATGAACCTCTAACCTTTGAAGGAACATCCAGTGTGAAGATTGATAGATTAGGTACTCTATGTCTTCCTATGTTGCCAAATTAATGAACAAAATATGCACATAAAGTAAACCAACTCATCTTTGAGAAGTTAGCGGTTTCAGTTGCATTGTAGAAGAAAATTAAGGATGGAACATGAGGTGGTCAGGAGTTCAAGCACATGGACCATGGACCAAATGGTGCCTTTATGGTTAAAGTTTTGGCTTGCGAAGACTATCTGAATTTGTCGAGACGGTTTTTATAATTTGTCAACCACTTTTCCCTAAAGGTGGGGCTTGGCTTTCTTCATTTGTGTATATACTTTGGACAGTCTTGATCATTTGCTTCTTAGCTGCTGTGTGATTTAGCTTTTCTTTTATGCTTTACTCTGAAGTACTCTAAAAGGAGAGAGAGGAAATTGACAAATTAATAGGCATGCAGGAGTAATTCACTGTTCTTATTTAAAGCTTCCGCTATGTTGTTTTTTGCTAAACTTTTCTTCTATGATCTATCTAGGGATGATGTGTTATGATGCTCATTAGTGGTGGAAATATGCTATTGGGATTCATTTTTGGGTTATGTGTGCCACTAGACTCTTTAGTGTGCGTCTAGCCTGGGAAGATGATCTTGACTTATGGTAATTAGCAAGTAAGAGATTTGAATTTGTGATAAAGGGAGCTTAGAGTAGAATTTCCTTGTTTATGTTAAAGTATAGTTAATGGGCCTTATCCACGCTTGATCTTTTGGTATAGTGGATTCTTCGATATTGTATTATAGCAAGTGTGACATTGGAAGTCGTGGGTTCATATCACGCTATCCTCGTTTACTCACCGCATGGTGAGAGGAGGGGGTGTGCAGTATCCACACTTTAAGCCCAAGGGCATTTGCATGATGGGGCCATATTAAGATATATACCTTGGGTCTTCCACCTCAAGTTTGAGCTTTTAGTAAAGTGGATTCTTCAATATATTATTAGATCAATTTGAGCAAGTGGACACTGAGTTTGGTTCTTGTTACCCCAGTTGGTAGATGATGCATGCAACACCCTAGCCAATCCCCATTGGCAACAACACCATATTGGACTGTTTTTATCATTTCTATCTAGAAAAGAGTTGTTGACAAAGGCAGAACATTTAGGCTTTATCTAGCCTCAATCTCCCCTACTTAATTCACTGACATCCTCGTCAGATCCAAAAATCTTCCGAGCCATGTGGTACTTAGGCCCACTGTACTAAGCCCATCATTATTGGTCGGCTATGATACCATGTGTATTGCTATTGGCTCAATCCTTGTTGCCAATCACACCTAATGAGACCTTATTATCCAGTCCACTTTGAAAAGGTTATGCTCAATTGACAAGGGTGGAAGTTTCATATCTAGTCTCAATCTCTTCTCTTCTTTTGATGTGTGATGAGAATTCACAAGGTAGCTTTCAAAGTTAAGAGGACCTTTACATAGCCGATCATCTTCAAGTCTATTAGACTACTAGTTCATTTGTGGAGGTGTATTATAGTATAAAACTGTTATAACACAAGTTTAAGCTTTTTGGTACAGTAGGTTGCTGGACATTTTATATTGAATCCTTTATTTTTCTTGTTTGGTAAATTCAGGATGGCTGTGGTATCAATCTAATGACGCTGAACTCCGATCCTCTTCTCTTTCTCACAAGAAGAACAATTCATACACATGCATATTTTAGTGTGCAAGTGGAAAAACAAGTTCAAAAGTAGATTTTTTTTGCATGAAGTGTCATCAGGGTTGTGTTTCATGTGCTTTTTATGCTGGCAAGTGTTATTGTTATGGGCCTTGTTTTGGGAGCGGGTGGTTGGAGGAGCTATGGTGAGGGAAAAGGGAATTAGAGGAAGAGGGTGAGGGATTAGAGCAAGGGGAGGTAAGCTGACAAATCAAAAGAGGGAAAAGACATCAGGATAGGGAAGTTGTTCATTAATCAGCATGCCTAGTTCCATGGAAATTACAAATATTAATACTACTACTAGCAATAAAATAGGAAAGTCTAGTACAGAATATCTTCTGCTACTATTTTATTGGAATATCTACTACTGATTTCCTTATTTGATTTCCAGGCTGATTGTAATCAATTCTTCTTGCAAATCTCAATCACTTTTGGGATCCTTGAGATATTTTCTTTCTTATTGGATATTGGGTCGTAACATTTTCCCCTTCTTGACGATGCCCTTGTCCTCAAGGGCAGAAAAAGGAAATTGAAGTTTCGTCCATGATTGTCTTGTGCAATAATAGTAATGAATAAAAGCTATCAGAGCCCATGGAGGAGAAGGAGGAGGAAGGGGTGGAAGTAGGGTTGTTGGCTCCTCAAAGAGCCGCTCTTGGAGCGACAATAAGGTCTGGAATTTGTTCGGCAGGATGTCTAGTGCTGTAAGGTGATCCACACTGAGATTCACAATAAATAAGTGAAGGAACATCCCTTGGCCTAGCTTGCGGGTTGTGTTGTCCAACTTGTCTTCTTTCAGGTATCGATCAGGTGGAATAAGTTTTCCTTGCAACACCGCTGTTTCGTCATGATCATCAATCTGTACAAATGTGGATGCAATAAAATCCTCTGTAATCTTAGGCACGATCTCACTTGGACTATCAATGGAAACAATGTTGAAAAGGTCAGTAGCATAATCAATTTTGGAAGGAAAATCAGCCGGAGATGCTTCAACCACCGGCTAAGCTAATTCTGTTTGTTGTACAGTACCTGTAGATTTCTCATCATGTTGAGGTCTTGGAACAGTCACAACTTCATGAACCATGAGAGACAATGATGAGGAGTCGGGATTTGGGGATTTTAAGGCAATTGACAAGGAAAGTGGTGGGGAGAGTAGATTTGATGTTTTGGTGGATTTGATTTAAGATGAATGCTGATGAGGGTTAGGGGGAGCCGAGTGCAAATTTGAAAAAGTGGTTTTTGGATTGTTTGGTGCTGGGCTCTCTAATGTTGGAGGGGGTAATGGCTTGTTTGGTAAAAAATCAATTTCTAATTGACAATATCCATCATATATGAATCTCCCATTAAGAGCATTCATGACACGATTGGCATCTTCATAGCAAGAAAAATGTACCGAAGAAGGATCCGTCTTATAACAAAAGATACCTTCGATTTGTCCATAAAGAGAAAATACTTTATCAAACACATCCCTTGTAATCGGATATATCTCATTCACGATGTTCACACTAAGGTGTCTGTTGTTTGAATTTTTTAGATACATGGTATAGAACATGTCATGGAGCAGTTTGGTCAGTCGCTCATTTGTGTCATTCAGCACTTTGATCAGTCGCTTGTTTGTGGCGGCCACCTTTTGTTCAACTAGAGCAGCTCTTATGGTATTGGTTTGAGAACTAGGCATGGTGATGAGTCGATGACGATGATTTTTTTTTGAATAGAAATTTTTAACAGAATATTTTTAGCACAAGGTCCAAGGAGAGTCGGCTCTGATATCAATTTGTTACTGTCCTGGTTTTGGGAGCAGGTGGTTGGAGGAGCTATGATGAAGGAAAAGTGAATTAGAGGAAGAGGGTGAGGGATCAGAGGAACGGGAGGGAAGCAGATGAATCAGAAGAGGGAAAAGACAACAGGATAGGGAAAGTTGTTCATTAATCAGTATGCCTTGTACCATGAAAATTACAAATATTAATACTACTACTAGCAATAAAATAGGAAAGTCTAGTAAAGAGTATCTTCTGCTATTATTTTATTGGAATATCTACTACTGATTTCCTTATTTGATTTCCATGTTGATTGGAATCAATTCTTCTTATAAATCTCAGCCACTTTTGGAATCCCTGAGATATTTCCTTATTGGATATTGTTGGTAGTAACAGTTTTGATGTCCTTTTTCAGAAGCTAGGCTTTGCATCATGTGCACGGAATTCCAGAGCTACTGAAGGAATTAATGTCCTGATCGAAAAGAAGGAATGGAATGGGAAGTGGGCTTATGGCTTGTCATGTATTGAGTATACCGAATTTGGTAAATATGGAATTTCGAATGGATCCTATACTTCTAGTAGGTATATAACCACTGAAATGTTCTTTCCTGCTCATATACGTGGGACAAATGCTTGTTGTTGGGTCATTGATATTGCTGCCGATATTTTATTTGTTGTGATTTTACAACAGTCTATTTTTATGATCCAATTTGCTTTTCGAAGATTTTGTCTTCTAGATGATGAGATTGTTCATTTCTGGTTGCTGTTTTGGGATTATGTAAATTCCACATACGCTCATGATTCAGACTTCTGCAAATGAATTGAATTGACCTGCTTAAAAGTTATTTGTTCTAGATAAAACAAGATTGATTTTGCATTTTAATTTGCATCATGGGAGAATTATATACTCTTTCAGCAGAATAAGATTTTGGTAATGATTTTTTTTATCCGTGTCTGGAACTATTTTACTAGCTTGAATGATGCGATATTCAGTTCTGGCAAGATTGTTTACCAAGCCAGGAAACTGCTAATTTGAGGGAAAGGAGGGTGGCATATAACTTATGTGGCAACTCCTTGATAATGGAATTGAGATAAAGTATGATATCCTTTTTCATCTGCGTTATCGGTCCATGTGCGATATGCCACTTTTAGAAAGTTCATTAATTTTGAGAGGTTGTGTCTAGATATACTCTGGCATCCTTTGGGTATCAAATGTGTGACACAGGCTCCTAGGATTTGATAGGGACACGTAGTACCTCTTTTCATATTGTTCTCGTTTATATGCCTCACAATGACTCTATTTGGTTGGACATAAAATAATTTGTAGAGATAAGTTTCAATATTGTTTGGCACAACGGAAAATTTGCTTCCATTGGGTGGAAAATCAACATATCCTCAAAATGAGAAAATGTTTTCCCTTCCTCCTGGGTTGTTTGTTGAGAAAGAATGTTGGTTCATAGTCCACATGGAGTGGGAAAAAATGAGAGATGCTAGCTTGTTTGCCAAACAAAGGAAATTACAACTTGGATGGAGAATTATTTTCAAAAATTTTAATTTTCAATTGAAAATGGTTTTCCATTAAGACAAACAGAGCAAATGTCTTTTCCTAGACTCAGAAGTACTCCAATATCAACCTTCTTCAGTGTGCAGGAGGATTTCCCAGCCAATACGAACATTTTGTATGTTGATCTACAGTCTGCAGAGGAAGTTGGATCGAGCAATGGGCAAAAATGTTTACCAGGAATGGTTCTGAATCTAAAAAAACCGGTTGTATATACGGACCATCTAGGTATGACACACAGGTACAATTCATCAAACCTTCAAATCCCTTCTTCCTATTATTTCCATTGAGGGTGGTGGTTTAGGGGATTTTTCTAGACTGTTTAGTTCATCGCAATTATTGCTGTCTTGGTGGGCTATAGCCTCGAACACTGCTAATCTGCTATTGCTGTGGCATGGAAATAAAATTTCTCTATTTCTTCTCCTTAGCTGAGTTTATTGCATGTACTAGTGTTCCTGGTGGAAGATTGGAATGCACCATGCAGAATATAGCTGATCACTTTTGCAATACATATTCATCTCGTCGCTATAAAGGGATAGAAGGTGTAGTGCCCTATTTTCCTTGGGAGGGACATTTTATGCCTTATACTATTCTTTCCCTTCATTTTGAGAAGTGCCCTTGGGAATCCTCTCACTATTGCAGATACATTGGATACATTTATTGTCTATAATGAGCGGAAAAGGGTCACTTCATCTGCCAAGAAAAAAAGGAGAAAGGGAAACAAGTCTCTCCACCAGGTTGTACAATTGCATTGCATGCTGAAATTTCTGTTGATTTAGCTTTCTTTTAAGTATGAGATTGATAGTTGAGGCTGCCATGTTATAAATTCATTTCCATGGCCTCGATGCCTCGTACCACAAGCTTCTACTTTAGGCATAGTTGGTTTTATCCACATGCTACCACAACAATCACCCAAAAAGTCATGACTTTTGATTGTGTTATGCCCATTTGTTCAATAAATGGTGAGTGGAGAGAAAGGTTTGTGCATAAGTTTCACTTTAAGTCCATTGAGCATGTATGTTATAAAGCCATTTCTTGGGCCTCTTACCATATGATTTTTTTTTGACAAAAGTTGAAATATTTTATGAGAACAGTTCCACTTTTCCTCATTGACAAAATGGTTAATATACTACCAAGTGTTAAATACCCAAAAAGCCTTTACTAAACCATACTCATAACACTCCTTCTCGAGTTGGAACATAGATATTAATCATGTTCAGCTTGTTACAAATAAACTCAATCTGACCCCCTGTTAAAGACTTAGTGAGAATATCTGCATATTATCAGTGGTCTTCGCATGAATCAATACAATATCATCTCCTTGGAGCTTTTCTCGTACAAATGACAATCGAACTCAATATGCTTTGTCCTCTCATGGAATACTGGGTATGCCGCAATATGAATGAAGGACTGCTTGCGACACCATAACTTAGTAGGTCGAGGAGCTGGATACTTTAACTCATCAAGTAACTGGTGGAGATAAGTGACCTAACAGGTAACATGAGTAAGAGCCCAATGTTCTGACTCTTCACTAGAACAAGCCATAACAGGTTGCTTCTTACTCTTCCAAGAGACTAAATTGCCACCAACAAACACATAATAACCCGTGGTGGACTTTCGAGCAGAGGGTGAACCAACCCAATCTACATTAGAGAAACCCTCAATACGTCTGACCATGATCACTATAGAGCAGTCTCTGACTAGGATGTCCCTTGATATATCTAAGAATATGCACAACTGCTTCCCAATGAGGAACTTGAGGATTAGACATAAACTGATTAACAACACTCACGGAGAAGCAATATCAGAACGAGTGATGACAAGATAATTCAATTTGCCCACCAATCTCCTGTATCTATCTGGATCATTAAACACATCACCCTCAGCAGGCAAAAGTTTCACTCCGGGAAGCATCGAAGTATCACTTAGTTTAGTACTAGGTATGCCAGTATGCTATAGTAAGTCTAAAGTATATTTACGTTGGGACAGGAAAATCTCACGCTTGCAGTGAGATACTTCAACATCCAAAAAAATACTTCAAAGATCCAAAGTCTTTAGTTTGAAAATGACGCTGAAGAAACATCTTCAAAGAAGCAATTCCCGTGTTATCACTCCCAGTGACGATAATATCAACATATACCACAAGAAGAATACACCTAGCACTAGAATGTCTATCTGAGTGGTCCTTCGTTGATCTTCGCATGCCAAAGTCGAGAACTATAGAGCTAAACCTCTCAAACCAAGTTCCGGGAGACTGTTTCGGCCCGTATAAAGACTTCTTCAAGCGATATGCATGTCCAAACTCCCCCCCTCAAGCAACAAACCCTGGAGGTTGCTCCACATATAGCTCCTCCTGCAGATCACCGTGAAGAAACACATTCTTCACATTCAAGTGGTGCAAACGCCATTCAGAAAAGGCAGGAAGAAAAATGAGCAGACGGACAGACACCATCTTGGCAACAGGAGAGAAAGTGTCGGTGTAATCAATACCATACACAACCACTAGGCGGGCCTTGAGACGAGCAACAGAGCCATTTAGATTTACTTTCACCCCACTTACAACTAATAACCTTCTTTTTGAGAGGCAAGGGAACAAGATCCTACGTCTGATTAGTCTCAAGGGCCTCCATCTCCTCACACATTGTCAGTTGTCACCTCGAGAAAGAAAGCTTCAGATAAAGACCGAGCAATAGAAATAGAGTCCAAAGCAGAGACAAATGCTTGCAAAGAAGAAGATATCGGAGCATAAGAGAGATGTGTGGACATAGGATACGTGGTACAAGTACATTAACCCTTCCGTAGAATAATCAAAAGATTCAAATTAGAGGGTGGATAGGATGTAGGAGCGGCCGATGATGAAGCTATAGTAGATGGCGAAGGATCAAAACCATGAGCAACCAGCGAAGAATCCAAACCAGGAGTAGCCATCATATGAGCAACAATAAGAGGAGAAGCACACTCAGCTAGATGGTCCAACCGATCAATGACGACCTGATGAGGGCGACGAGTATACATCCGAGGAGGAAGGGTGGGTGGCGAGTCAGGTAGAGAAGCTGGAACAGGTGACGACGATGACGGAATCAGAACCAACTTGTAGATGAGAAGATCATCCACAGAAGAGGATGACTCAGATGGTGGCCCAAGTGAGGATGAAGAAGAGTTAAATGGGTTATCCTCATTGAATACAACATCAACAGAAATATAGAATCGCCCCAACTCAGGAGAGTAGCATCGATACCTCTTCTGCGTGCGAGAATATCCCAAAAAAATGCACCGCAAAGACTTAGGATCCAGCTTTGTGAAAGGGGGCCGAATATCCCGAACATAACATACACAACCAAAAACACAAAAAGGCATAGGATGAAGCGGCTGAGCAGAAAAGAACACATGGAAGGGTACCTCTTCCTGAAGAACATACGACAACATTCGATTTATCAAATACACAGCAGTCAATACTGCTTCACTCCAAAATATGTTAGGCACCCCAGTCTGAAATATAAGAGCGTGAGTCACCTCTAACAAATGACGATTCTTGTTCTCTGCAACCCTATTCTGAGGGGGAGGGTATCAGGACAAGAAAACCGATGAATAATACCATGCTGTCATGAAAGTAGTAAACTGAGAGGAGAAATACTCACAGACACTATCACTCCGGAGCATACAGATAAGAATAGAGAGAACTGTGTATGAATCTCAGCATAAAAGGCGGAGAAAACAGAAAATAGCTCATCACGAGACCTCGGTAAGTATAGCCAAGTCATACGGGAATGATCATCCATGAAGATCACAAAATAGTGGAAGTTTGCACGAGATTGGACTGTACACGACCCTCAAATATCAGAATGAATTAGCTCAAAAGGAGTTGAAGCCCGTGTATCATTTTGAGGTAGATATGTGGCTCTATATGATGTTTAGCGAACTAGCACGACTCACAAAATTGTTGGGATACCGATCGAGCCTCAGGGCACAATCTCTTGAGGGTAGAAAGAGAAGGATGACTGAGTTGATTATGAAGATCACGAATAGTGAAGGAAACCCCAGAGTAGGCCATACTGGATGAATCAACGTCTAAGACAGAGCGCTCCTGAGGTACGACAACCTCTTCTAACAAGTATCCCTATAGGAAGATCCTGAATCTCACAAGAGCTAGCATAGAAAATAACACGACAATGATGAGTCTGGGATAATGCACTCACAGATAACAGATTAAAGGGAAGAGTAGGCAAATATTAGAGAATTGAAGAAATGGTCAAGGTAGGAGTAAGGGGAACCGTCCCTATTTTTTGAACCGATACATAAGAGTCATCTGTAATTCGTACATCAGGATATAAGGAAGTAGATGAGTACTCATGCAATAGACTAAAAGAACCAGTCATATGATTGGATACTCCTGAATCAATAATCCAATCACGAGACGAAGTAGATACATATGCAGCAAACTGAATGGACTGAACCGAGATGGCCGATGAATGACCATATTGAACCTAGTCCATTCCACAAGTAACTATAGGAGGGTGACCATATAACTGCCAACAACTGCGACGTTTATAGCCCATATGACCACAATGCCAACAAATAATGCACCTGCGAGTGCCTCGGTCGCTATCAGAGGAAGGCATCTCTCAAATCCAGAAAAGGAAATCAAATCAATACAGGTAGCGAAGGAAATCAGGGAATTGGAGTCCATGAACAACATAGGTACAAATCGCTGTCAAACCGAGATCAAACAACCATACATAAAACCAATGTGAACACCACATATGGAAATCCAAGAACATGCCCAAGCAGAGAAAAGAGAGGTCCTAACACTTGGTAAGCACCACATAAAGAAATTAGAGCTTGGACAGGGCAAAACACATAAAAATAGAGGGCAAATGCGAACGGTAGAAGAGGAAAAAATGTCGATTAGG